>QEPC01013399.1:2164107-2189127 GCA_003113815.1 Sphenodon punctatus
TGGTGGGGGGGTGAGGGTGCCCGGAGCCCTGACCGGTCCCTGGGGGGGCTGCACCCTCCGGAGCGCTGGGGGCACCAGGAGGCACATGTGCGGCCCCTGGGGCCGTGGGGGCGCCTGGGGTGCCTGGGTGGGGGCCGGGGGTGCCGAGGGGCCCGGCATGGGGACCTGGGCAGGCACGGTGCCCGGGTGTGCGCCTGCCAGCACATACGTGCACATCGTGCTGGCATGCAGGAGCAGGGAGGTCCCGATGTCATGGGACCGGTCCATTTTTGCACTGTGCTCCCGCACCATGGCCTGGATGTCCTGCCGGAGGCTCCCAAGCACCTCCTCCTGCCTGCGCTGCTCCCTGCATTCCCACCTCCGCTCCAGGCGCACCTCGACCTGTAGCCTCCTGTCCCTCTCCTCGGCCCGCTCCAGGGACCGCTCGATGGCCGCCTCCATGTGGGCCACGACCTCGATCATTCGCTCCCCGTGCTCCTCCGCTTTCTGGACAATGTCCTCTGCCTGTTCCTCCCTGCACCTCCGGACCCGTGCCCGGTACTCCCGCATGCGTTGCGCTGGTGCCACGGGCCGTGGAGACGGCGTGTGTGGGGGTTGGCCTGTGGGAATGGGAGGGTGGGTCAGAGCCTGCCCCTGTCCCATGCCCAGGATGGGGCACGGGCTGCTGATTTTGCTTTAAATCTCACTCCGGTGAGCACAATATGCGAGACTACAATGTCTTTACTAATAACATGGCATGGACGTTAACGCAGGAGCCTTAACTTGCAATTTCCAGGCTTTTTAGTGCATGATTGAATTTGCAAGAGCCTTAACTCTTCTTGTAAACTGGAGTTTTTTTTACTATGGAATTACAATGAACCCACATTGCTCCCTACAGCCATGTGGCCCAAGGGATATTCAGAGGGATTAATCTGTGCCTCCAAGTGAGTATGGGGTGGGTTTCAAGCTTTAGTCTGAGCTACTCTGGGGTGCTACAGGACAATGACAAAAAATAGCTGAGTAGTATGGTTGAATCTGGAATTTCACCTGGTTCTGAATTCAGTCGGAACTTGGCATTTTGTTCAGTCTAATCAGGATGAATGATAAATTGGATTGTTCATTCCAATTTCTGATTGAACAAAATGAATTAATAGGGCCAATTGCACATGCACAATGGCACTAGCCATACCCAAAATGGTGGTGGCTCCAGTGATACCATCTTATTTATTTATTTTATTTATTTATTTTAAAAACGTATTACCCCGTCCCTCCTGCCACAGGCAGCCGCCCCGGCTTACAAAAATAAAAAATAATTAAAACAATTAAACAATCATAAAAGGAGGAAGCAGAGAACAACCCCCTCCCCCCACCCATCAACCCTCCCCCCGCCAAATGCCTGGCTGAACAGCCAGGTCTTGCAACGTTTCCGAAAAGAGGGGAGATCCGGGGCCCTGGGGTTAGGAGGCTCGTAGTCGAAGTCCAGGTCAGGGGTCAAAACCAGAAAGTCCATCTGTGGAGGCAGGGTGGGGTCCTGATGCAAGTGGGAAGGTTGCTGGGCAGCAGGCAGGTTGGGAAGACAGGCTTGGAAGGTAGGTACTGTGCTGGAGCTCTGGCAGAGGGGTCTGATCACCATTCTTTAACCATTTGCTCAGATAAATGAGGGGTGAAAGGAAGAGGAAATAAATACTGAAAGAGGGCCAATGAGCAGCTGTCTTCTGATCACCTGACTTCCTCAGGCTGTAGTATATGTAGGCTGGATTGCGCTTCCTGGAACTTGGTTCCTTAAGCTCGTTTTAGCTTGCAGTGACTCAGGTGGTAGAGCACTGGTTCAATCTTCCTAGGGACCTGGGTTTGAGACCTCTGACACCTGACATATGGTCAGGTAATTCCCTATGAGCACCAGGTCATGGCAGGCAGCCTTGGCAGAACTGGAACCATTGCAAAGCATGGCAACAAACCAAAGGGGTCACCAGAGTGCAGTGTTAGGATGTAGGCCAGAAAGTCAAAGACAAAATATGAAGCCAAGTTGAGTGACCAACCTGAAGAACAGTTCAAAATGCAGAATCCAGAGACAAGCCAGGAAGTTGGTCCAAGAAGCCTGACTAGCGCTGAATAGAAAAGCTGATTTTCTAATCACCTGCTTTTCTGTGGCATGCAGACAGCTAAGATATTCGTATGCCAGCAAATTAGCCAGTCGTTAGTTGGGACAGCTGTGAAAGAAGGGGGGGGGGGAAACCTATCAGCAGGCAGTGGCCTGGCACCCTGCCTCCCAGTGGACACCTAGGGCTCCTAGGTAGCTTGGATACTGTAAATCTGCCAGATAGTGACAACTGCACAGAAAATATCCACTTCAGCTATAGGATGACCAAAGGTCTGAGAGCAAGGATATTTTTTGGTTTATTTTGATTTGTATCCCACCCTTTACCTTAGGCTCAGGGTAGCTCACATTTCAATTTATTAACTTTACTATTAACATCTAACCATTAACACTGAACTAATGAACTCAAACTAGTAATCCTCACAACAACCCTGTGAGGTAGATTAGGCGGAGAGATCTGTGACAGTTCCAAGGTCACTCGGTGAGTGATCTGGAACCAGGACCTTTCCCTACAATCCAGTCCCAGTACTGCACTCTTAACCACTACACCACACTGCCTCTCAAGCAGAGAAGAGCAGTGCACAGGCTAGTCAAGGGCTGAAGAGGAAAGGCTTGGGCAGGTGTACTGGAAGCAGGGCTGGAAACAAGGCTCAACAACTGGCAGGCAGGCAGGCAACAGGGAAGTCGGGACAAGCAAACAAGCATAGAACTGGGGTAGGCACAAATTCCAACAAGAAGTCTTGGTATTGTTTCACCCAGTTTCCCAACTAATCGGTCTTTTATGTGAGGAAGCAGCCAATCAGATGAGTGGGAGGAGTGGCATAGGTCATGTCAGGCCTCAGAGTAATGCAGTGGCACTGTATGGTTGGCCACTGCCTGGAAACTCCCCGCAGATGTTGACACAAGATTCCAGGGTGCTGACATCTTCTCACTCCTCTTTCTCATTCCCCTTCTCTCCAGGAGCAGTCAGAGAATTAAAAATTAGGAGAGGGCTTTTCTAGCGGTATTGTAGCTTGTGATCCCTCTTGTAAAGGGGCTCTAACAGTTCGTGGGTTATCTGGGACACTCAAGAGCTGTGGCCCTTCAGTCAGCCCTCAACTACCTGATTAAAAAAAATGAATTGACTGCTCTCTCTAGACCATTGTTAGAAAATTTCAGTTAAACAGAGGGCTGCATTTCCAGCTCTTAAGTGAAAAAATCAAAATGTATTATTGGGGTGAGGGGTGGAAGGGTGTGTGGGTATGACATGAAGGAGAACAACTCCTGTTTATTTGGCTGCAGAAAGAGTGTGGGCCCATAATGTGATGTAAAACTATTGATAATCTCAGTACTCAAAAGTTGTTGATAAATTATTAGAGGGTATTCAGAAAAGAAGGAGGACATAAATAATTAAAGGACCAATGCAAATGATTCATGAGGAAATATTTAACAAGCGTGCCATGTATGTATTGCTTGAATAAATTACAATTAAGCGTCTTTTAATAACCATCCACAAATATTATCTAATGAATGTGAATTCCAGAAAAAAGAGTTGAAGTATTCTTTGTGATCCAAGGAAGTATAATTAAGAGCCAGAAGAAGAAACTGATAGATTTTAAAGCCAGAAGGGACCACTGTCATCATCTAGTCTGACATTTTACATATGACAGGCCATAAAAATGCACAACCTGATCCTCTTAAAGCTTTGCCATGTAGGGCCCATGGAAGTAAATGGAGCTTACCCCAGCACAGCACCTTGAGGACTAGTCTACTAGCAAGTAATCTCTGCCATAAAGCTCATACCTTTTGGTTAAGCTACATTATGGGTAATTTCAGACGTGACGGGCCTGGAGGCCCGCCACGCTAAACCACTGCGGATCCCAGTCAGGAATCAGGCCGGCTGTCCTTCAGACGTGCCAGCCTGATTCAGGAGGGGGATCGGGGAGGGTGCGGNCCTTCAGACGTGCCAGCCTGATTCAGGAGGGGGATCGGGGAGGGTGCGGGGCTGCGTGGGGAGGGGGTGGGGCGGGGCTGCGCAGCACGACGTGCGGTCACACAGACGTTACTTTCGCCGATCTTAGATCGTGGCCAATCCAACCATGGTTGGGGCCCAATCCCACCACGATTCTGGATCTCTGGCCACCCGGTGGTCCAGAATTATGGTCATTGAGATTCCCGCCAGGGATTTACTGGGGTGAACATCTGGTGGGAACCCCAACAGACGTTACAGGACAAACAGCCACCACAGGGGTTTTACTGTGGTTGACCGTGGTCTCGTAATGTCTAAGATTACCCTATGTCTCTCTGAATGAAAATTAAAACACAACTGATGGGAAATTTACTACTGTAGAGATCCATGTCTTGGTCATCCGGAGGCACGGAGATGAAAGCATATAAAAGGTGGTCAGTGGGATAACTTTGGGTTAACATTTGGGGGGATGCTGTATCCCCTTGACCAATGTAAGCTCTGCCCTCATGACCTTTGATCTGAGGGGAAGGACACATCCCCCACACCTTCTATTATAGTTACGTCCACGCCTCATGTTCATAAAGAGCTGTTCGGTCGTATCTGGAAATCTGTCATACAAGCTGATACTGGTTTGGACCAATGGTTGATCAAGCCCAGAATCTTGTCTCTGACAATGCCCCACAGAACTCAGATGCTTCTGGGTAAATGTGTACCTGGGCAAATGATGACTGTACCTTTTGTGTATTTGTTTGGACAGGTAGGCCTAATTAAGGGCCTCTGGGCTGGCTGAAAAGAGGGTCAGCTCGATTAAAAAAAAATGCACACCTTGAAAGCTGCATGCTTTTGTTTTAACCATGGCCAGCTGCTCAGAAAATAAAACTGCTGTAAAATAACATTGTGTACATATGGGAAACTGATTGTCATTTACACTGACGCTCCTTTGTGCCACCCAAGCTTTGTAAGGGGACTTTAAATCAAGTGCAAGTATATTTTATGCCCACTAGAAGTCCGCTTTGCTATGGTCGAGTGCTATGAAGTGGCCTTAGTATAAATGTGAATCTGGCCTGTGGGATTTCAAATTGCTTTCTTGCTATGTAGAAAACTTCTGAATGTAATTATGCCTGGCTTCTCACATGTACTATCTTGAATTATGTTATTTTTGTTTGGATAGACAGGAAGAAATTGATAGAGGCCAGTGCTTTTTACCCCCAAATTTATTGTGGTTGAATTGCAATTTTTTTTAAAAAAATCTCTGTATTGAATGATTGCTCTGTAGGCAAGGCTCTGTTTATGAGCTCTTAGAGAACTGTTAGACTGGTAAATAGAATGTTGAGAGAAATTAAAATCTAAAGCAGGAAGAAAAAAGTTGGTTTCTTATCAGTCACCTTAACCCTCATGTACCTGCATCAGTCAGATTGGAAAAACAAATGGAAAGCATGAGCAGCTGCCAGTTCAGGTGTTCTGATGTCAGGATATGTCAGCTCCTGCACTCAAATCACTTCTCTCTGCCAATGACTATCGGTGGTTCCTTCATTTCAGGATGATACCACCAGACAGCCAGGAGCACATGAGGGGATTACAGTAGCAGTAGTTTATGTGTGAGAAATGACTAAAGGTGGCCACTGTTGGAGACAGGATACTAGGCTACATGAACCATTGGTCTGACCTAGGATGTCCTATGTTCTTATGAATGACTGGTTTGGTTTCTGGGTTAAAGGAGAACACTTATATGACATCACTTCCTGTGCTCTGGAGGGAAAGGCTGTAGGTGATTTTACATGAGACACCCCTACAAATGGACACTCACTATCCACATGGGGGATGTCTCGTTTGACTACGCTGCGTGGGGGTGCACACTCCCGTGACCCATGCATTGCCCACCCAGTCCATGCATGGAGCACTCTGAGAAAAGGTCATGCATGTGCAAAATATCACTGATATCCAAAATATTGGTGCTGGCATTGCCACCATTCGGGGTCTGGGCAGCACTATTTCACATGCACTAAATGATGGTTGGGGCTCTTTTACAGATGCACAAAATGGTACTGTTCATATCCAAAATGGTGGCCGTGCCAGCCCTAACAGTTTGTGCCACACTGCCACTACGAGCACCAAAGCAAAGAGAGTGGCTTAATAGGGATGTGCAAACGCGGTTCGGATGTTCAGAGTTCAGATGAACTCAGCATGTTCGGTAGACCGAACCGAACTTTCAAACTTCTGAACAGTTCGGAAAAATTCTAAAAAGTTCGGATAAGTTTGGGCAGGAAAAACATGGTAAACAAGCCCTGGGAGGAGGGAGGAGCAGACTTCCTGGCACCAGGGGTGGAGAGGCTTGGAATGGCAGCCTGCCTAGCCCATCAAAAGTCCTCTTTGCCTCACACTACTGGCTTTGAAGGCTGCCATTGGTCACAGGCTAGCCTGCATGGAGCCACTGGGGCTTGTGGAAAGGCAGGCACAGCAAAGAAACAAAACTCATTGCCCTCCACCCTTCCAAATCCTTCTGAGCTAGCCACTGATCCTTTCAACAGCATTTTCAGAAGTGTCCCTCTCCCAGCAGTTTGTGTTTCCTCCCCAATCCATTGCCATCCTCCTCCTATTCACCTATTCCCTCACATTTACCTACCTAGATTCATTTATTTACTTTAGATTAGATAGATTTAGGAGTTATTTTTTTTATTTTAACCCTCCCTGTATTCCCTGTGTTCAATCTTCCTTCCTCCCTCCCCCCTCCATTGAATCCTTTCCCTCTCCCTCTATATATATTCCATCCCTGATTCCCTTCCCCTGTTTTTGATTCATTTAGAGTAGCATTAGATTGATTTAGGTTTCATTTCAGTTTTATATCCCTCCTTGTGTTGTTTGTGATTCCCTCATCCCATATCTATCGATCGATCGAACAATCGATCGATAGATCGATAGATCAATAGATGTAGGAGTTAGCTTAGTGATAGAGATAGAGATAGCGTTTAGTGATTTAGTTTTAGTATTTATAGGACTAAGCCTTTGTAGTTCTTAGATAATCCATTTAGTTCATAGCATTTACAGTAATTAATAGCAGTTAGATTTAGTGTAGACATATATATAATATTAGATTAAAAAATTGAATAAAAAAATATAAACAAATAATAATTTTTTTAAAACATTATTTTTGAGGGACAAATGGAGAAGGGAAGGAGAGGCCAGTCTGCTACCTGTAGGGGAGGCAATGGGGCATGCTCCGGAGGCAGAAGGGGCCGTGCCAGTGGAGTGGCAGCATGCAACAACAGCCCGAGCTCATCACCACGCCCCAAGCTTCGCAGGCTTGATTTTGCGGGACAGGCTTCTGAGGCTCCCAGGGAGCACTAAGGAGGTGGTGGTTAGGTGTCGTCTCCTGGCAGCATCCTCCACTGCCACATGGAGCAGTGCAACACCTGAATTGCAGGAGGCTGAAGCTGTCTCATCTGCGGCTGCAGGTGTAGGTGCTTCAGGAGGCGAAGTTCCTCAGGGGCCAGCATTGTCCCCCATTGTAGAGGTGATCCCCACCAGCAGTCCAGGGCTGGTGGATCTCACCCCGGTTGCTAGAGGCAGGGCCCTATTCCCGGGCAATGGCAGCAGGGAGCAGAGGCGGAGCAGCAGCAGCAGCAGTTGCAGTAGCAGCAGCTGCATCTATAGGGGGCAGGGGGAGAGTGCTGCTCAGAGTGGCAGCAGAATGGGGGGCAGTCCATCTGGCTCAGGGTCCCAGTACTCCCCTTTGCGGGGGGACATGCCTGAGATTGGGGAGAGTGAGGCAGACAGTAGTTCTGTGGAGGAGGTATCTGCCGGTGCTAAGGAGATGGCTGTCCCTCAGCGAACTGTGTCGCCCCCATGTCCTTCCCCGGCTTCCAGAAGTGCATCACCCAGCGCGGGCCAGAAGGCAGAAGGAGGTAAAAAATCGTTGGTCTGGGAGCATTTTAAGTTGGTGCAGATGGACGATCCCTGGGAGGCGCGGTGCACTTTGTGCCAGAAGGTGGTGAAGCTCGGGCAGGTGCTCACCAACCTCGGCACAACTGCCATAGCAAGGCACCTCAAATCATACCACAGTGCTGTGCTGCTAGGTGGGCAGGCAGGGGCAGTGGACACCAGCGCGTTCCCAACTCCAGAAGCCAGTCGCACGCCTTCATCAGTGGGCAAGCGTCCTGCTCCAAAAGCTGCCTCTAGCAGCAGGAGTAGTGGCACTGCAAGGGGGGAAGAAGAGCAGCAGCAGCAGCAGCAGCCTCGCCAGCAGCATCAGAGCACCATGGAGGAGCTGGGGTGGGGGCAGCTGCCAAGTCAGTCGGCAGCTGCAGGACGTGGCAGGGGGTGTGGCTTTCAGGAGTAAGCCACGTGCTTATTGGGGGAAATGATAGCGGTGGATGGACAGGCCTTCTCTGTGGTGGGGACAAGGGCTTTACGCAGCTGATTGGGTTCCTGGTCCCCCAATTTAAGCTGCCGTCCCACACCACCTTCACTTGGACTGCGGTGCCATCCCTGTACCGGGTTCTAAAGGAGCAGGTGAGGGAGCAGCTGGCTGGGGCTGGGGGGGGGTGGCACTCTCCACTTCACTGTGGACCTGTGGTCCACCAGGAACGCCCAGCACACCTACCTGTCGGTAACGGTGCACTGGTGGCAGGACCTGGAGGCAGATTTCAGGAGCGACAGGAGGGGTCCTGAAGCAGGGTATTGGTGGGCCCTGCTTGAGGCGGAAGTGATGGATGTCCCCCTCACACCTGTAAACATTGAGGGAGCCCTGACCCCATGTTGAGGGAGTGGGTCACGCCAGGTGTGGCCTTCGCCAAGTGATGCATAGTGATGGACAACGTAGCAAACATAGTGAGGGCAGTCCACGATGGTGGGTTCACCAGTATCCCTTGTGCCACACACACCCTTAACCTGGTGGTCAGGGACGTTCTGGGCTTGGGGGACAAGGGGATTGGGTAAGGCACCCTTAGCTCCCTGATCAAGTGGAGGACGAAGCTGGCCGTTTTTTTTAACCGCAGCGTGAAGGGCAGCGAGCTCCTCCGGGCCATGCAGGCAGAGCAAGGGTTCCCAGTCCACCAGCTGGTGCAGGATGTTTCCACCAGGTGGAATTCTATGTTCCTGATGCTCAAGCGGATTGTGGAGCAGAAAGCAGTCTTGCATCAGGTGCAACTGGAAACAGACATCGGGGCACCTCCAGTGTACAAGGGGGCGGAATGGGACATCCTTTACCAAATGGTCTTTGTTTTGAGACCGTTTCTGGCCGTGATGGAGACCATCGGCTCCTCCATGACCAGCATCAGCCAGATGATCTCTCTGGTCCAGAGTCTACTGCTGAATGAGATTCTCCACCAGGGGCAGGAGGGTGGCCCTGAGGGCAGGAAGCTGAGGTCTGAGATGATTGGCCTGGCACGGCAGCTGAAGGCAGGGCTGACAGGGCAGTTTGCTGAATTGCTGAAGTGGGATGAATACGTGCTGGCAACTATGTTGGAACCCAGGGTCAAGGGAAGCGTGTCACAGCAGACAGCACTCTACGGGTTGTGGAAGGCTGATCTAGTGGAGAGGGTCTGGCAGGCAGAGAATGCCCTGGAGAGTGTGCGGCGGCGGCAGCGGCGGCAGCAGCAGCAGCAGCAGCAGCAGGATGCCCCTGGGAATGGTGGGAGTGGGAACCGCCACCCCTTTCAGCCAGTGGGGTCTATCCCTGCCCCCAGCCCGAGCAGTAGCAGTGCCAGCAGCAGGCCGATCAGCAGCAGCAGAACCCCTATTGCGAGCAGCAGCAGCTCGTATGTGCAGTCCACTCTGGGGAGCATGGGCCCGTGCACAGCAGGGAAGGCAGCATGGCTGAGGGCAGTGGTGGAGGTGGTGCTCCAGCAGAGGGAGTGTGACAGCTCCTCAGTAGCAGTGGCGAGCTACCTGGAGGAGGAACCTTGCATTGAGCTCAGAGGCGATCTCTTGGCTTACTGGGCTGGCAAGACCAACGTGTGGCTGGCCCTGTCCAAAGTGGCCAAGGGTATCTTGTCCTGCCCACCAACCAGTGTCCTGAGTGAGCGGGTGTTCTCCATGGCGGGGGACATTTGCTCCCCGCACTGCCTGAGACTGGGGGCCAAGTTATTGGAGCAGTTTCTCTTTCTGAAGGTGAACCTTCCACTGCTGGGATTCCCCAAGCTGCCCCTCGTATACAAGGATTGATGGTGCAGTGGCACACGCCATCCCATGCCAGGGGCAGTCTTGGGATGGGGCTCCTCCACCTCAATCTGCTGCTGTGCTGAGGTGCTGTCCCTCCCTCCCAAAACCTGTCTGCCCGCCCTGGTTGGAAAGCTCGAACCATGCCTCAGTCATCAGCCTGCCAGTGCCTTGTGCTCCTGCCAAGCGGCCTGCCCAGATGCCCAAGATCCAAGCCTGTCTCAGTGTGCCTGCCTGCCTTCCACTCCTGCCAAGCTGCCCACCCAGACGGCTGAGTGTGCCTGCCAGTGCCATCTGCTCCTGCCAAGATGCCCGCCCAGGTGGCCTAGATCCTAGCATGCCTCAGTGTGCCTGCCAGTGCCTTCTGCTCATGCCATGCTGTCCGCTCTCCCACCCGCATGGCCCTAGATCAAAGCCTGCCTCAGTCTGCCTGCCAGTGTCTTCTGCTCATGCCACGCTGTCCGCCCGCCTGCCTGCCCAAGCGGCCCTAGATCAAAGCCTGCTCAGTCTGCCTGCCTTCCGCCCATGCCATGCTGCCCGCCCAGATCAAAGCCTGCCTCAGTCTGCCTGCCAGTGCCTTGCGCTCATGCCATGCTGTCCACTCGCCCGCCAACCCAGGCAGCCCTAGATCAAAGCCAGCCTCAGTCTGCCTGCCACTAAGTGCCACGCTGCTCATGCCATGCTGCCTGTCTGCCTGCTCTTGTAAACCCTGGGTGATGTGCCCCACTGGCCCGGTAATCCCGCTGCTGCTGTCTGCTGGTCCATGGGTGCTCTGCCCTGGCCAATCCAAATGTGCCCACAAATTGGGCTGCTGCCGTCTGCTGACGTATGGGAGAACTTCCCTTGCAAATCCTGCCATCCTGGCTACATGGTTGGTACGTACAGGCAAATCCTGCTGCTGCAGTTTCTGCTGTTCCACGAGTTTTGTGCTCGATCAATCCAAAGTCTGCTGCTTCTGCCAATACCACCTCTGCTGTCTGAGCCATGGGTCCACTGTGCCCAGGCAACCCAATCTCTGCTGCTGCTTCCAATGCTGCCTCTGCTGTCTGAGCCATGGGTTCTGTACCTGGGCAACTCAATCTCTGTTGCTGTTCCCCCCAATGCCGGCTCTGCTGTCTGAGCCATAGGTTCTGTGCCCAGGCAACCCAATCTCTGCTGCTGCTCCCAATGCTGACTCTGCTGTCTGAGCCATGGGTTCTGTGCCTGGGCAACCCAATTTCTGCTGCTGCTCCCAATGCCGCCTCTGCTGTCTGAGTCATGCGTTCTGTACCCAGGCAACCCAATCTCTGCTGCTGCTCCCAATGCTGCCTCTGCTGTCTGAGCCATGGGTTCTGTGACTGATAATCCAAAGTCTTCTTCTGCCCCCAATGCTGCCTCTGCAGTCTGAACCATGGGTTCTGTGCCCAATCAATCCAAAGTCTGCTGCTGCTCCCAATGCCGCCTCTGCTGTCTGAGCCATGAGTTCTGTGCCTGATCAATCCAAAGTCTGCTGCTGCTCCCAATGCCGACTCTGCTGTCGGAGCCATGGGTTCTGTGCCCAATCAATCCAAAGTCTGCTGCTGCTCCCAATGCCGCCTCTGCTGTCTGAGCCATGAGTTCTGTGCCTGATCAATCCAAAGTCTGCTGCTGCTCCCAATGCCGCCTCTGCTGTCTGAGCTATGGGTTCACTGCCCAATCAATCCAAAGTCTGCTGCTGCTCCCAAGGCAGCCTCGGCTCTGCTGTCTGAGCCATGGGCTCTGTGCCTAGGCAACCCAATCTCTGCTGCTGCTGCTAATGCCGCCTCTGCTGTCTGAGCCATGGGTTCTGTGCCCGGGCAACCCAATCTCTGCTGCTGCTCCCAATGCCGCCTGCCTCTGCTGTCTGAGCCAAGGCTTCTGTGACTGGGCAAACCAGTGTGCATTTCTGCTGCCTCTACTTTGCTTGGGTATCATGCTCCAGCCATCCAATGTCTGCTATTGGGTGGGTTACTGGCGGTGTGCTTTGCTACTGGGCAAGGCTTGACCAATTAGCAGAATAGCTTGTTCAGCTCCGGAGAGTAGGATGCAAGCCACAATGCCTGGCTGAGTAGGGTTGCCAGTCACCACGCCAAGCCCTGGCCGGGCCTCTGCCGCTCCTCCACTGATGATGACTGACACTGATGTCTGCCTCCCTTTCAGAACGGTGGTCCCCTATCTCCTAGGACCGACAAACACATGTTCGACTACTGGTGCTGTTCACATTGAACCCTTCTCCACTTTGTCCTTCAAACTTCTCCTTTGAATATGATTATTTCCTACTATCACCATGAACTGCACCTTGAGTCGGCTCCACCTGGGACTGCGTCCTAGGCTTCAAGGCTCCCCGCAGTGGCAGGCCCTCCTCCTTCTTCAGCCAGGCCTCACTGTCCCTCAGCGAGCTGTGTCGCCCCCATGTCCTTCTCCGGCTCCGAGCAGTGCATCACCCAGTGTAGGCCAGAAGGCAGGAGGGGGCAAAAAATCGTTCGTCTGGGAACATTTTAAGTTGGTGTGGGCAGACATCCCCAGGAGGCGTGGTGCAATTTGTGTCAGAAGATGGTGAAGCATGGGCAGTTGCTCACCAACCTTGGCACAACTGCCATGGCGAGGCACCTCAAATCATGTCACAGCATTGTGGTGTTAAGCAGGCAGGCAGGGGCAGTGGACGCCACCGGGTTCCCAACCCCAGTGACCAGTCTCACACCTTCATCAGTGGGCAAGCGTCCTGCTCCAAAGGTTCAAGTGCTGGTGTTGTTCACATGGAACCTTGGGTAGGCTCCATCAGGGACCGCACCCTAGGGTTCAAGGCTCCATGAAGTGGCAGACCCTCCTCCTTCTTCAGCCGGGCCTCTGCTGCTCCCCACCCATGCCAGCCAGCCTGGGGTGATCCACAGGAAGGACTAACTCAGTTTCTTAGGACCGGGACTGACCCATGTCCAACAACTGCTGTTCACATAGAACCGTCCTCCACTTCATCCTTCAAAGCACTCGATTGAGTAGGATTGATTATTTCCTACTACCAGTACCACCAATATCACTGCTGCTCTGGCACGGCCTATGCCGCTCCCCCACCCATGCCAGCAAAGCCAGTCTGCAACGTTGGCAAGTAGGGCAAAGAGACTGATTTCCACTTGAGCATTCAGGGACAAATTCCATTTAAATAGAAAGGGGCAGGAGTTTACAAAAATAGTAATTAATTAACTCCAACCTTCTCTAGAAGGATACGTACATACATATAGGGCAAGGACTGGGAGGGCTGTCCTTCCACTGCAGCCAGATGCTTCCACTCTAGCCCTGGAGCCCACCCTCACGGTTTAACTGCCAATGCCGCCTATGCTGTAGTCGTGTACTGTCTGTGCCATGGGTTCTGTACCCTGGCAATCCAATGTCTGATTCTGCTGCCTCTGCTGTGCAATGGGTTCTGTGCCCTGGAAAACCAATGTCTGCTGCTGGTGCTGGTAGTGCACATCAGACATGTGCTTCTCAATCTTGTACATGGCCATAGCTCGTATGAGCCAGCAGGCGGGGACTGGTTGAACATTACAATGGGGCGGAATGGGAGATCCTGGCTCACAGACTCTTTGTGCAGCCCTGAGACCGTTCCTGGCCGTGACTTCCACGTCTCTGCCAGCGCCACTCTGGATTCAGGGATCTGAACCCAACTCCCTTTTGATCACCTGAGGGCAACCGCGATGCTCTCCTGGTGCTCAGTGGGCACTGGCAGTGGGTGCCCCAGGGCTCACACTGGGTGGGGACATTGGCCATTGCGAAAGTCATCCTAGTGTGCTTCCCCCTCCACCATGGTCCATGGCAGAGAGAGTGCATGGTGGCTCTGTGTCAGGAGATGGGGAGGTAAAGGGGTAATGTGGACCGAAACCCCTGAGAGGGAGACAGGGGGCAGACACCACACCACATTTGCTTCCTACTTTTGACTCGCTCTCTCCATTCAGTCCGGCACAAAGCACAACACACAACCTCTTGCACTAACCCACACATTCCTTGCACTGGTCCAGGCCCACACACGCCTCAGTCAGCAGGCATTTTCAGAAGTCTCCCTCTACCAGCAGTTTGTGTTCCTTGCAATCCATTTTGTCATCCTCCTCGTCCTACTTCATCCATTTCTTTCCACACATTTACCTTCATTGCTTCATTTATTTAGACGGGGAGCTGTCACATGGAACCCTTCTCCACTTCGGCTTTCAAAGTTCTGCAGGTAGCACACAATCATCCAGGTGAGGTTACCAGGTACTGCACCTGTTGAATTTCACCAAGTTGACTGGAACCAGAAGGAACTTGGAAGATAAAAACCAACATCCATCCACTGCAGGACAAACTCAGTCAGCTCTTCCTCCAGGTTACGTGATGTATCTTCTGTTATCCATGAGGGCCTTGAAGACTTCCAGTTGTCTGCCACTGCTCCACCAATGCCTGCCAGCCTGCAACACCCAGCTGAGCAGGGGTGAAAGCCACTGAGCCCTGGCCGGTCCTCTGCTAGTCCCCCACCCATGCCAACCAAGCCTGCCTGCAACGCTGGCAAAGTTCTCATTCAAACAGATGATAATGATTATTTCCTACTACCACCAATATCACTGCTGCTCTGGTCGGGCTTCTGCTGCTCCCCCACCTATGCCATTTGAATAGAAAAGGGGGGGTACAAAAATAGTCAAGAACACCGACCGTCACCCAGGCAAGGTTTGACAGGTGGTTTGCTACTCAGCCACATGGGGTCGCTCATGTCCGTATCCTGCACCCGGACGCAGTCCATGCTCATCTCTATCTTCTTGGTGTGGCTGCTGTCTGCAGGGTCATCCACAAAGCTCAAGTCACTGGGTTGAATGGAACATATGGGAGGGAGGGGCAGAAGATGGTGGCAGGCAACACAGCTCTCGGACGTACATGTGGCCAACCCTGTTCAATGTGGCCAAGGGTCTCTTGTCCTGGACACCAACCAGTGTCCCCAGTGAACGGGTGTTTTCTAGGGTGGGGGACGTTTGCCTGCCACACGTTCTGAGACTGGGGGCCAAGTTGGTGGAGCAGTTACTTTTCATCAAGGTGTCTGTCTGCTGCTGCTGCTGCCACTGCTGCCATTAGTTCTGCTACTGGGAAATCCAATGGCTGCTGCTGCTCCACCGATGCCTGGCAGCCTACAATGCGCAGCCAAGTAGAGGTGCCAGGCCAGCCACAGAACCCCAAGTCTTCCTGGACTTTGATCCTGGTGCTGCTGTTGGGTCTGTGATGGCCAGCCATGCCCCTGGGGGGCAAACACTGAGCCTACCTGCCCCAGCAAGCCGGGGTGCAAGCCCCAAGTCTTCCCAGTGTCTTCTGCTGCTGCTGCTACTGGGTCTCTGATGGCTTGCTATGCCCCCCCCCCGGGCACCCCCGGGGGTCCCTGGAGTGCCCCAAGCCTTGCGGGGTGGGGGGGTGAACTCTGCTGAACGTTCGGTGAGACCAAACTTTCTCGAACCGAACCACCGAACCCGAACTCGAATTATCGACTGAACTACCAAACTACCGAACATCCGAACCGTGTTCTATTTGCACATCCTTATGGTTTACCCAAGACTGCCTGGTAGGCCTACAACTTGAACCTTCCAACATCTACAACAGCTACATCATTCTACATCTTGAACCTTCAAATATCTTCTTGTTTATCATCCCACTGAGTTTCATGTTGTTCTATCATCTCCCATTATCTTCTCAAGTGCTTTTCCTGGGAGGCAACCAGGAAAGAGGCTTCAATACTGCTCTCTCTCACTCTTTCTCTCTGTCTCTGTCGCTCTCTTTCCTGAAACAGGGACTTTGATTCCCTGAAAGAGAGACAGTAGGGTCCAGGACTCAAACAGGGAGTGTCCCTCCTAAATTGTGACCGTTGGGGAAATATGATATTTAGCCCAGTACTAGACACTAAACAGATATGTGCAATGATGCCAGTATGGAATCCCCAGAGTCCTCCTTGTGACCTGCTACAGTGGCTTTCAATATAAAATAAAAACGTGCTTTGGAGTGATCCGCCAAGTGGATAGCACTAACAGCCTAGGTACAAATTTCACAGAGTGAAGGAGACTCACACCCACGCTAATTGTTACTGCCAATGCTATCCACTCTGAGAATCATGCTGTTCTTCTAGCAGCTATAGGTGCTGCTTTTTTTTTTTTTTTTTTAAAGGTATCTGAACAGCTTATGAACTTGTACTGCTTCCAAGGGCAAATTCTTCCACGATACTGTATTGATTTAATTTGCATTCAAATTACCCAGGATTTTGGCGGGGTATGCTCACTTGAATGATTTGCTATCAAGTGAAGAGTGAATGGCTGACATGTCCAAGCCAGTATACAGAACAGAATTTCAAACCACTCAGCGATAATAATAGAATCCTATTAATTACCAGGGTAAAACAGGAAGTACAGTGGGGCCAAAAGGGAACTGGGCAATACAAAATGGAATTTGGGAAGAAAACTCATTAATTGCAAACTTGCATTATGAGACCAATTTTACTTGGCATGCAAATTAACATACAGTACTATATCTGCCAATAAATTAAGATGGATTTCATTTCTTGATAACTGGAAGTAACCTTAATAGAGCTATTGCTTAAACCATATGAAAATAGGTTTGGACTTAGGATTATCTAAGCGATTTAATGCTTATTTTCACAGCTCACTAGAGGAAAATGACTATTTATTAGACAGTATTTCACTTTTCATTAGTAAGCTGATTATTGCACCCCAGGTTTCTGATTTCCAAAGTATTCTAAGCAGCATTTCCCCCCATTATCATGTGTGACAAAGGAAACAAAAAGTGTTAAAAGACATGATGGTGGCCCACTGCGACCCAGGACCCATTGGTATGGGTGGTCACATGCCACCAGATGTGGGCTCACTTCTGCCCTCGGGCGGGTAGGTGGCTGACCCAGCATGTGCCGTAGGCTAAATCCTGGGTCCGCC
The DNA here is from genome assembly GCA_003113815.1 of Sphenodon punctatus. Taxonomy (NCBI): domain Eukaryota; kingdom Metazoa; phylum Chordata; class Lepidosauria; order Sphenodontia; family Sphenodontidae; genus Sphenodon; species Sphenodon punctatus. The sequence continues at coordinate 2,181,227 of QEPC01013399.1, forward strand.
CATGTGGGCCACAGTGGGCCGGCATATTTTTTCAGCCCTGCCATTGCTGTCAGTTATAGTCTTCCTTGTAGCCCTGTGGGGGACTCCTTGACTGCACGTATGGCAGGGGGGCGGGGCCACCCGCCTGCCCATTTTTTGCAGTTCCTTCCCCACCTGGGTTGTGCAGGTGGAGGGATGGCTCTCCCAGCAGCAGGTCTATTTATTTTGTGTTCTCTCTCTGAGCCAGAGAGTGGCAGCCATAGTTTTCCAGAATGAGCTGGAGAGGCACCTTGCCACCTGCATGTTTATTTTCACTTATCAGGACTCAGGTTTTAAACCCTCACCCCCAGGTTCTTGGAGTGGTGACTGGGTGTGCAGCACTACTGCTTCACCTTATCTGAGGCCCAGCCACTCCCACCAAGAGGTCTCCCTGTCTTGCCCCCTCCTGTCTGTCTCCTGCCCTGCCCTTGTCACACCTCCCAGCTTCCTGGTTGGCTGCCAGCCAGCATATATGTTTGGCTGGTAGCACCAAGAAGCTAGGTGGAGCAACTTTCTCTCACTCCTCCTCCTGTTTCCAGCTCTGCCGTCCAGCTCTTGTTCTTGTGTTGTTCCCAATCCTTGATCTTCTTCCTAGTCCTGCCTTTTCTCTAGTCCCTTGTCCTAAGTCGTGTCTCCCATTCCCTTTCCTGTCTTGCCCTCCAGGCTTGATCCCAATCTCCTCCCCACCCCCTCAAAACCCCATGTCTACCCATGTCCTGGATGCCCCTCACCCTGTGACCCTTACAGTAATATTAGGGCTGTGTATTCGGGTTTTGACAAAATACAAATAAAACAGAAAAAGCCCTTTTTTGGCTTCCATATTTTAAACAAGAATAGTAGGTCTGTGTATTCAGGTCTTCAATGAACCCAACATTCCCCCCCCCCCAACATAATATCCGAGGTCTCAAACTGGACCCCCCCAAACTGCAGTACATATCCATCTTGGAGCTGGACTGCTCTCTTACTCTGGCTGCATGCTATGTTACACAAGCTCACTTTAATTTTTATCTATTGTGAGATTGTGTAACATGGGAATGCCTTCATCCTCAAGCATCGGTGACACGAACAGTAGTTTCATCACAGATGACAGGGCTGAAAACCAGTCCTGTCACTCACGTGAGGTGAAATTAACATTAAATTTGAATGTGTACATGAAGATTTAACGTTAATGAAACTCACCATTAAATTTTGACAGGGGTGTGTCCCCTTTGCCGAGCGCTTCTACTGATGGGCGGAGAGAGAAGGGAAGGAGGATCCATGCCACAAGCAGTGCTCAGCAAAGGGGCTTTAGCTGGGTGTCGCTTCCCTAGGGGGTTCACTGGTGGGGAGATTGGTGGAGATTGTGGGGGGGAGGGGAATTGGGGGGATTATTGGATTGGTTCCCATACCCACCTCCAGGGAACCCCTAGGGAAGTGGTATCCCAGGAAATCCCCTTTGCCAAGTTCTGCTTTCCTTCTCTCTCTGTTTGACCCTAGCAGTGCTCGGAAAAGGGGCTTTGCCTGGGTTGTGCTTTCCTAGGGGGTTCCCTGGTGGGGATATTGGGGTACTGGTCCTCATACCCACCTCCAGGGACCCCCTCTAGGGAAGTGGTACCCCAGGAAAGCCCCTTTGCCAAGTGCTGCTAGAAGCATGGATCCGCCTTCCTTTCTCTCTCCGTTCGGCCCTAGCAGTGCTCGACAAAGGGGCTTTGCCTGGGTTCGGCTTCCCTAGGGGGTTCCCTGGTGATGGTGGTGGGGACCCCAGTCCCCTCTCCACAGGGAACCCCCTATGGAAGTGGCATCCAGGTGACGCCCCTTGCCAAACACTGCTAGTGTTGGGCAGAGAGAGGAGGGAACAGAGGATCCATGCTTTTCCACCTGGCTAGTAGTGCTCGGCAAAGGAGCTTTTCTGGGGCTCTGCTTTCTTAGGGGGTTCCCTGGTGTGGCAACTGGGGTACAGGTCCGTGACCCCTTCACCAGGGAACACCCTAGTGTCCCCCCACACACACACATAAAAGGGGCTTCTGGGGAGTGGGAGTGTAACATGTATATTTTCGACCAAGTATCGAGAATCGGGGTTTTTCTCAATTATCAACTCTTGCTAAAAACAAGTCAATAACAGTGATTCTCAGTGAGAATCAAGAGAAAAACGTTGAGATTGAGTTTCAGTCCTAGTCCAGATCATAGATCTGTTATTTTTTATCATGGATCTAAACCCCCAAAAGAAACTAACGTGGGCAGCATGCAGCCAGGCTGCAATCTCATGTTAGTGCTGTTTTAGCATGAGATTGAATCTCCCACAAAAAACCAAATGGGGGCAAACACAAACAGTCTCTCATTTTATCCACCTGCTTGGGAAGCCTGTAGTGAGCCCTCCCCACCTGCAGAGTCTGTTGCTGTCTCAGAACTTCAGTCTCTAGCACTGCAACCAGGCCCAGCAGAGCCCAGCCCAGCCAGGAAAAAATGGCGAGTCCATGGCAGTTTCATTCCTCTCCTCCCACAAGCCAGTGACCCCTCTGAGCCAGCTGAATGCCCCCATTCCCACCTAGGAATCCCACTGTCTGCAAGCCAGTGATTCCCTTTGAGCCAGAAACCATCAGCCTCAAGTTAAACCATACCTCATTCTCTTTCCCAAGCCAGCAACTCCCTCCCTGAACCAGCCACATGTCCCATTTCCACTCCTCAATAGGGGTGTGCACCAGGCCCCCATGTGATTTTTGTTTTCATTTTTGTTATTAAAAAATGTCATTTTTGTTATCGTTATTAACAACAACGTTGTTTTTGTTTTTGTTATTGTTTTGTTATTATGTTTGTATCATTTTAATATTGTTTTTGTTATCAGTATCAATATTGTTATCGGTATCGTTTTCATTATCAACATCAATATTTGTTATTGTTATCAATATCGTTATTGATATTGATACTGTTTCAAACGAAGATTTTATTTTTGGTATTGGTATTGCTATTGATTCCCATGCACAACTAATATTTATCTAAATCTAAGGGAGACAGGGGAAGGGAAAAGGAAAAGTGTCTATTATCTAATCAGTTATTTATATAACTATTCTAATCTAATCTATATGTCTATAATAAATATCTATATCTAATCTGTACTACCTATCTATATATAATGTACAGGGGGGAGAAGGGAAGGAAAAGGGAGAAGGTAAAATGTAGGATATGAGGAAGGAAAGGTATTAGTGGTAATACCTAATATATAAATAAACAAATAAATAAATAAATAATACAATGAGGGATAGGGAGGATTTTTTTTATGTGTAAGCACCACAGTTCTGTAAACGCAACCTAACAAGCAGAGTTCTCACAGAAATAAAAATGTCTGGCCCTCCCATTTTAAAGGGTTGCAGCGCCTTCTCCCAGAGCCCCCCTGATTGGTTGTGGGAGGCATCAGGCATTGAGTAATCACAGAGTGCCATGAGACTGCTGGGGTTTGCTTGAGCTGCTCATTGGCCAGCGATACATCCATCAGATACTACTGAGCTGCTCACCCCTCCTAACACAGGCACAGTTCAAGAGTTCAACCTTGTTTAGGGCTTGGAGATGTCTGCTCCTTCCTCACCTCTCCACATTTCCCCTCCAAAACTCAACTGCCACAGCACTAATAATAAAGACAATGACAACGACATTGTCGTTTTTGTTTCTCGTTATCGTTTTTGTAATTGTTTTTGTTATCATTTTTGGTATCATATTATTATCGATATTGATAGCATTATCGTTATTGTTACAGTTATTGGTATTCTCAGTTGTTGAAAATGACAATTTTCTTTACCATTATTGTAATAACGAAAATGAGATGCACACCCCTACAAGCCAGCAACTTCCCCTGAGCCTAGTCTCAAGCCCCATTCCCTTGATCATGAGGTGTTGTGTCAGTGTCCAAGCCAGTGACCACTCCCTCTAGCCAGTGACACCCCCCAAGCCAGACCCTTCCCCATTCCCCAACCCCCCATCCCCAAACCAGCGACTCCCCTCTTGAGCCAGCCCAATGTTCCATTCTACCCGCTCTCCCAAGCCAGCTGAATGCATCAATTCAGCCAGTGATCTCCAGGGTTCCAAGTTTTCCATTCCACATGGAAACCCATGGAGAAATGCGTATCTTGCCTTTGAACGCACTATCTGGTGTTGGAAAATGACAGATTCCAGTTCGACTGAGCCTGTCATTTTGGGTGAGGCCACACAAGTGGCAAGCAGCTAGATCCCCGCATGGCCCTGTGGTGGGTAATTCACCACTGCACTGTGGGGCACACATGGGGAGATGGCCAGACGGTCGTGGGGAAACTGGGAAGGCCAGCCTCCATCGGAACTTCTGCTGTGACTTGGGTTGGCTAAGGCACTGCCTACTTGATCAGGCACCCATCCTTGTCCTGTTCCACCTCCCTCGAAGGGAGTTCCATAGTACTGGGGCAGCAACTGAAAATGCTTCTCTGTGGGCCCTTGTCGTACCTGCAAGAGGGTACTCCCAACCAACTGCAGAGGCCACAGTAGAACATGGAAGGATAGGTGGTCTTTCAGGTATATGGGGCCCAAGCTATTTTGGGCTTGAAGTTCAAAACCAGCACCTTGAATTGTGCCTGTAAAGCTATAGGAAGCCAATGCAGACTATAGAGCACCGGTGTAATGTGCTCACAGAGACCCACCCAAGAAAGGAGCCAGGCCGCCACATTCTGCAGCTTCTGAACAGTCATCAAGGACAGCTGTCATCTATCCTGTATATAGGCATATATGTTTGACCATCTGTGTTTCAATATATTGGAAATCAGAATTAGCCTCTCTGTATGATGACTTCTTAAAAGAACTGTCCTATAGTGACCTTTCTACTGAACTCTTGACCAGATACTGGAAAATCAGCCTGTATACTGGAATAGATGATATAATCAAGTCTGTCTCTCAATGAAATAACAGTTTCTGTTGATTAGAGTCAAGATACGTGACTCCCTGGCAGGGCAGGAAAAGGCCTTGTTTGTTTGGAGTTTACTCATTGTTAATCCTATCTTATGATAGCAACCTGTTTAGTATGTATCAACAGGCTTCTTACTATCTATTTTGAGAAAAACCCCTCCCTGTCAGCAGTTTTGACTTGACGTCATTTTTAGCTGACCTCCAAGCATCTTTCATTCTACAAGAAGAGAGAGGAAAGATGGATTTTTCAGAAAGCTTCCTTTCCTGAAGCTTTTCTCATCTTTCATATGGCAGAATCGGGTAAAGGACTGGGTAATATGATATATCCTATATGATGCATTGAGTCAACCATAGCAATAATACTTAGAGCATATGTTGTATCTTATAGATGTTAAGATCTTTGAATTTGTAACAGAGCTCTTCTCTGAACAGAAATGTCTTTCTAAGTCATGTACTTTTAACTGACGCTGTTTCTTTTGTACTATGTCTTTATTTGAACTTAAGTAAACTATTGCTTCATATTTTATAATATTCACAAGCCTCATAGCCTCATTTATGTAAATGAATTGGTCTTTCCTATACTTTGCTGAGCTGGCTGGCTTATTAGCAAAGTGTAAACTTGAATTCCACATATTGGAAAAGAGCGCCCTATATCCAGACCAGATCATGTCAGGCCTGGACCACTAAGCGCATTTTCCTTTTGGGGAAACCAAGGCACAACGCGACACAGCCCCACAAAGAGCACATTGCAGTAGTCTAGCCTTGAGGTAATGAAAGCATGAATTATAGTGGTCAGATCTGAGTCAGAGAGAAAAGGCTGCATCCTTCTCACCAGATGGAGTTGATGAAAGGTGCTCTTGGCCACTGCCACAACCTGAAAATCCAAGTGCAGCAGAGGATTCAGAAGCAGCCCAAGGCTATGAAACTGAGTAACCAGAAAGGGCTGGACCCCATCAATAACAGGGGTCCCAGGTCCCTTCAAGTCACAAGATCGACCAACCGTTATCACTTCAGTCTTGTCTGGATTCAGCTTCAACCAGCTCACCCTCATCCAGTCCCCAACAGCAGCCAGGCACCGGGTAAGCATCAAGACTGTGGGACCTGGGTCAGAAGAAAAGAAGTGGAGCTGGATATCATCAGCATACTGATGGCACCTCTCCCCAATCATCTGGATGTTCTTGCCCAGCAGTTTCAGATATACATCGAACAAGAGGGGAGACAGAAAGGAGCCCTGCAGGGGAGCTCCCACAAGGGAGCTCCCACAAGGGAGGTCCCAAGGGAATGATGAGCAATCTTCCATAACCATCTGCTGGGACCTCCCTGACAGGAATTAATGCAACCACTCAAGAGAAGTCACACACACCCCTTCCAGGTCCCACATACACATCAACAACACCTCATGATCAACATCAACAACACCTCATGATCAACTGTACCAAAATGGTCAACAGGGCACCATTTCCTCTTTTGATTTCCAAGCATAGATCATTCAACAAGGCCACAAGCACAGTCTCCGTCCTATACCCCAGACAAAAACCTGTCAGAAATGGGTCCAGGCATCCGTAAGCATCAAGATGAGCCTGAAGCTACTGGGCAACCACCAGTTCAATAACATTCCCTAGAGACTAGAAACAGGCTGATAGCTGGCTGGGGAATCAATGTTCAAGGATGGTTTCTTAAGCAGGGGAAGGACCATCTCAGTTTTAAGTGTGTCTGACAACGTACCCTCCCAAAGGGAGGCGTTGACAACCTCAGCCAGCAAAGGCCTAAACATCTCCCGGCTGGCTTTCACTAGCTAGTATGGGCAAGGATCTAAATTACAACTGGTTGCCTGCACTTGGTCAAAATGTGTTTGCAGGACAGAGTGGAGACATGCAGTAGAGCAAGTGGGGAATGTTAGGGACAGCTGCAATGTAGAGCCAAAATGTTGTCCTTAATGACTTAACACATAGAACTCCAACAATTATATGAGCTACATAGACAAAAGCCTAGTTAAAAAAATAAAGAAACACTTCATTTGTAAAAAACAAGATGTTTTTTGATGTGCTTCATCTCCTCCATACAAACTCTATAGAAAGATACTAATAACCTAATACCACACCATGTCCCTTTTCTTTTTCATCAGGTAGCCTAGCCAATATATACTCTGATTTCACATAAAAAGGTCACATGCAACACCCACCAGAATTGTCCCCCTCCCACCCCCCGGGACTCTCTTTTAAAAAAAAGAAAGAAAAAAGGGGGGGGGGGAGAAATTATGTAGTTTAATATGCAGGGCTATTCAGCGTGGCCAGTGGAAAGTTTAGCGCACTCATCCACGAAAGCTGGAAATTGATTTTCTACTTGAATTCCCAAGGTTGCACAGTGATTGTAAACTATTGTAGAAAGATAATTTTCATTGTTCTTCCAAGGATCTCAGCAAAGGAGAAAAATTGCTTTGACCTCTCTTTGCCTCCCTCCATCAGTTTTCTGGTAGACAGTTTATAAATAACCTTTTTCTCCTCTCCCAGCTATCCCAAAAGAGATGGATCACTGTGTACAGGAGATGACATGATAAAAAAAAATGTCGAACTATATCTAACACATGGACATCACCTTCACATATCTGACATTAGGGATGTGCGACAGAACGCAGTTCGGTTGTTCGGTTCGGGAAGCGAGTTCAGGTTTGGTTGTTTGGTCCAGGGATCAAGTTCGAATTTGTTCGTTTGGTTTGGTGGAGTTCGGTTCGGTTCGGTCGTTCGGAAATCGGTATTGGTCTAGGTATTGCGTGGTCCTGTGATCGTGTCGGAAACCAGAAATTCGAGTGCGTGCGGAGCTTGTGTGGAGAGAGAGCATGTGTGGTGTGGCTGGCTGGCTGTTTGGTTTTGTTTGGTGTGTTTTGGCTGTGTTGGACTGTGTGTGCTGGTTTGGCTGTGTTGTTTTGGCTGGTTGGTGAGTTGGTGGGTGTGTTTTGTTCGGCTGTTTGTGTGGGACTTGGGGGG
>QEPC01013399.1:2196773-2206844 GCA_003113815.1 Sphenodon punctatus
CAGCCCTTCACTTGCACTCCCCCACCTCCACCAGACACAGCAGCCCTTCACTTGCACTCCCCCACCTCCACCAGACACAGCAGCCCTTCACTTGCACTCCCCCACCTCCACCAGACACAGCAGCCCTTCACTTGCACTCCCCCACCTCCACCAGACACAGCAGCCCTTCACTTGCACTCCCCCACCTCCACCAGACACAGCAGCCCTTCACTTGCACTCCCCCACCTCCACCAGACACAGCAGCCCTTCACTTGCACTCCCCCACCTCCACCAGACACAGCAGCCCTTCACTTGCACTCCCCCACCTCCACCAGACACAGCAGCCCTTCACTTGCACTCCCCCACCTCCACCAGACACAGCAGCCCTTCACTTGCACTCCCCCACCTCCACCAGACACAGCAGCCCTTCACTTGCACTCCCCCACCTCCACCAGACACAGCAGCCCTTCACTTGCACTCCCCCACCTCCACCAGACACAGCAGCCCTTCACTTGCACTCCCCCACCTCCACCAGACACAGCAGCCCTTCACTTGCACTCCCCCACCTCCACCAGACACAGCAGCCCTTCACTTGCACTCCCCCACCTCCACCAGACACAGCAGCCCTTCACTTGCACTCCCCCACCTCCACCAGACACAGCAGCCCTTCACTTGCACTCCCCCACCTCCACCAGACACAGCAGCCCTTCACTTGCACTCCCCCACCTCCACCAGACACAGCAGCCCTTCACTTGCACTCCCCCACCTCCACCAGACACACCAGCCCTTCACTTGCACTCCCCCACCTCCACCAGACACAGCAGCCCTTCACTTGCACTCCCCCACCTCCACCAGACACAGCAGCACTTCACTTGCACTCCCCCACCTCCACCACACACAGCAGCACTTCACTTGCACTACCCCACCTCCACCACACACAGCAGCACTTCACTTGCACTACCCCACCTCCACCACACACAGCAGCACTTCAAAGCCATAATCAGTCCTCCATGAGGATGTATCAGGGTTGCAGATATCTCCAGTTGGTGAATGGTGGTCTGCAAGAAATAGTGAGAGAACATATAGTGCTGAAGTGAATAATCAATATGAATACCAAATTCAATGAATATTATGTATTTGTACTCATTTAAACAAAATTAATACAAAATAGTATTTGCTTCACACTTCGCTTGGGGCTACAAATATTTGTTTCCACTTTCATGTTCGTTGAGTAAGTTACTTGACTTATTTGGTATTTTAGTAATCAGTTCTTCATTGACTTCATTGCTATGACTTAGTGCTAAATACTAGTACTGCCAAAGTGAACAAACTACTGAATAAATTAAGTAAGCCAATAAATGAGCGTGGAATATGAAAAGTCAATAAATGAATTTGGAAATTTTGCCATGATGATGAAGAGAAGACTAATTCAGATGTTTGTTCATGGGAATGAATATGTGAATTATCTTCATGAATTTGAAAAGCCATATTCTTTCAAGGCCTAGTTACAGTAGTTTGCAAAGCACTGTTTAAAGTGACAGTAGAGATCTGAATTCAAGCCAATGACCATTGGGAATGGACTGGCAGAAGTCCATGGGATCTTCCTTAGACTAGAGGCTTGTGCAGGATTGATAGGCCCACCCTCCATTCCATCACCTGGGTCCAGAGGACTGATGGTTTAAAGAATGAAGTCGTGCATCCCAGCAGACCCCTCTCACTTTCTGAACATAACTACTTTAGCAGGAAAGAATATGACCTATGCTCTTTTAATTGCTATCCATGCTAATATGTCCAATTTATTCCATTCCTCACAGCAAAAAGGATAGAAAGTGAACTTGGCTTCCCAAAGTGGGTTCCATTGAAAATTTCTTCAAAGAACTGTTGTGTTTATGAATGAATCTACTTAGTCAGTTTGACCCAATAACACCATTAAGCTGACTCTGCATCCTTTTTCGCTCTCTCATCCTCTAGGTACATAATGGCAAATAGACATTTTTGAAGAGAGGAAAGAGGGGACTTGATGAGTCTAAAGAACATGTATTCCATTTAGATAAGTACTTTTCTTATTTTTCCTTGCTGTGCTCCCTACTAACCCAGTATAAATGATGCATAGCACTTTTATGAATTGGGTGCTTTCAATATCTAATATTTATAACCCAAAATGGGAATCTTTACTTTGCCCAGACAGCACATCTGCTAGCAAGAGAGAGACAAAATTACACATTTTAAAGTCATTTATTAGGAGAATCTGCAGCCATTCAGGCTGCTCAGCTGGTTGCCCGGGTTAAAGAATTCGCTCAAATGAGTTCATATGAAGCTTGGATGGTTGGTGAGATTTCTGAACATATTCATCTTGTAAAAATCCCTTTCCCATAATTACATTAGAGATTTAACACGGGATGAAGCACATGTACCACGAGGCTCTAAATACTCTTGTTTCCTCCTTCCTCACCTTCAAAAAGCACCTGATTACTTTTTTATTCTCCAGGTGCTTTTAGGACCCATTACTGTTTCTCCTTGATGTATTCTTTTTCTCCTCCCTTTACTTTCCCCATTTTTTAAACTGGATTTTACGTGGTTTTTAGGTTGTTGTATGGTCTTTTATTGCATTTTATTGTACTGTTGTTGTGAAGTGCCCTGAGCACCATTCGGAGAGGGGGAGGGTGTATAAATAAGATGATGATGATGATTGATGATGATAATAATTTATTATCAATCACCTTAGATCCCAAGGCAGTAATCCTCAAACCATTTACATTTACCAGAATATTCGTATTGATTTCAACATAGAATGCAGCGTTAGAGTGATTTCAGAAGTGATGTGGTGAATGTCCACCACAGTCAGCCTCAGTCAAATGTGGGGGAGGGAGGGTGAAAGTGCCGTGCATGTCTGTTTGCTCGCATCCAGATGTTCACCACAGTCAAACGTGGCCCGGGGTGAAGCTAACCATGCTTCATGAGGTCGGGGCTGGAGGAGGTCCAGAAGTGTGGTGAATGGTCACCACGGCAGGGGTGAATGAAAAGTAACTTCTGAACGGAAACCCGCAGCCGCGGTGGATGGAATTGACCCCAGAAGTGGTGTATTCTGGGGCTCGAACCGCAGTTCACATCTCCACTGCATGTCAGTTGTGTTCCCCCGGCCTATGTTCTCTCTGATTGCCCCCAGGCAGTGGTCATGATCCTGTCACTTCTGTTGGGGCTGCACGTGTCACCACAGCCCGCTGTGAATCCGTTCACACCGGGGTGGGATTCACTGTGGTGAATTGGAACGCGTCACTTCTGAAATCACCCCATGTCACATAGCAAATCAATGGGACTTAGTACCCTAAATCAATAGATAATTCTGAAAAATTTACCTCAAATAGTTATTTTTTTAAAAAAATTATGATCTTTTTGGGATGAAATTGAGAAATAATTCACAGATAAATTCTGTCTCTGTATTCCAAGGCAAATAATGTAAAAACCCAAATAATTTGTTTAGAAGCTATCACGAGATTTGCTAAATAAATTATTGAGATATTATTAATGAACATGTAATGAGGGTCTGTGCTAGTGGGTTATGGGGAACTATGTGCTGGGGATGTTTCTGTCATAGTAAGAGGCTGTACATACAAAAAGGATTTTTTCGCATCCTATAAAGCTGGAGGGATGGGGGAGGGAATCATAACTAAAATAGCCATACCCCATGGTTATCTCTGGATTTTGCAAATCCTCGGCGCTTCTTTATTATTCATATTTCTTTTCAAGATTTTCAACTGTTGCATCACAGCTTGTGATATATCATGGCAAGCTGCAGCAGTCACATTTGGTTATTTCACCCAGCATGTGACACAGTTTGATGCATGCTGGGTCATGCTGCTAAAGACGCAGATTTACACTAAAAATAACAAAGTTGCCAGAACATGACAGGTAAGTAGGGAAAGTTTGAAATAGAAGAGTTAGATCTTTTTGGCAAGATATAAAAGACCAGCACAGGACAGCCTCCAAAGGCTCTACCCTCTCGCTTCACTCAGACCTACGGGGTGCTTTCCCTGATAAGACTGGAGCCAAGTTTGTCCTTCTCGGTGACTAACACAAGTTGGGTAACCCATTAGAAGTAAAAAATTTAAATTTCCAGCCCATTGAAGTGGGGCCGGAAGCTGTAAATGATATGGACGCTCCTTCCTAGTAGGTTGGAGGCAAGGGACACTATCCTCTTGTAGGAGTTGGGGTGGATTATGGATCTGCTCAGGATGGATATTACCCGCGCTTTGTGTTAGATATTGGGTGTGATCCTGTGAATAAGATTTGTAAGTTTGTAAGATCGGTAAGTTTTGCAGCCAATTCAAGTGGGGGACTGGTGGAGTGATAGGGAAACCCACCGAACACCTGAGGGTAGTAGGAATATGTAGGGGTTGTTTTAGTTATGTTTGTTGGCATCATTTAAATTTGTAGTTATTGGGAACCTGTTGCCATTACTCTGCTATGAATTTGTACTGGGTATGACTTTGTTTTACCTTGAGTGATGGCCCACGTGGCTAAGCTTACAGTAAAATTATTATTATTATTATTATTATTGCTAAGACTGGAGCCAAGTTTGTCCTTCTCGGGGACTAACACAAGTTGGGTAACCCATGAGGAACTGAATCTTTGTAAAGGAAGGAAGATGGTGGGAGTAGAAGTAATCTTACTAAAGGTGTTGAGAATTATTTTCATACTCAGTGGTTTTATACCTGAAGAGTTGATATGGAGTAAGGTTGCCATCTTGTTCACCACAGGGCCAAACTATTCATTACTCTGGCTAGACTGCTGTGTCAGGTCCCCCTACTCAGAGTGTGTAAATCAGCATATCTACCTCTCTTGAGCACCCCTACAGGATTTTAGACCCAGCCCTGAGGCTGCTGAATAGCAGGATAGGTGTGATGCTCACTCCCTAGTTCTGTGCCTTGTAAACCATTGCCACGGTTTCCCCAAAAGGGGTGTTGTGTCAAATAGATGTTTATAGGCAGAAGTTTCATGAGTAGCACTAACTAGGAGAAAATTTAAATCCTGTGAGGTCAGGTCAGAGAAAATTGTTGATATTGTTGGGGTGGGCTTGAGGAGATTCTCTCAATGCAGACGGCATGCCAGAGGCAGGGCGGGCTGCACACTGGCATTGGGTGGCCGGGAGAAGGGCTACTGGGGCTAGGTCAGCCTCATGTTGTGTTCATCCAGGCTAGAGCTGAAACAAGTAGTCCATTATCTAACCATGGGCAATACCTCCATTTGGGTGCTCTGTCAGGTGCTTGGTCAGTGCCGGTCAGGCTCCTGATTACCTGCAAATACTGGGTATTACCACTACTTTGTTACCAATTTACCATTTTACTGATTTGTAAATCAGTACCAGAAGTCAGAAAAATTATATCAGAAATCAGAAAATCAGTACCAAAAAATGGTAAATCAGTACATGGGGTAGCCTGTTGAGAACCAATTGAGAACTTGTTTAGTACCTGATGTTTACCAAATTGGGTTAAATATTGCAATTTCAATGGGTATGGATACCTATTTTTGTGGGTACTTGTTTCAGCTCTAATCCATGGGAGACTGTGCCCACGTGCATGTAGCAAAGCTTCTCTAAACTTGAGGAACATGGAAGAAGGCTGCACTGAATCAGTCTCTGCTCCCATAACACATAGGCTGTTTTTACATGAACATTAATCTGAATCAAGCCACTCTTAATGTGGACTAAGTTGATTGTTTCAACACTTTAGTATGAATTAATGATCCCAAATTCAAAATTTAAACTGGGTTCTGGAAACCTAATTTTTGAGGATTTATTTTAATGTAGATTAAGCTCAGTCTGCATTAGTGATTGTGTGAACAGTTAATCCAGACTGAGTCCCAGGCTCCATAGGGTGCTTTTACATGCACCTGATTTCTTCCAGACTTCAAAGTCTGGGTTCAGTGAACTTGCTCACGGGTAGTTTAGATACTCACCGCAGTCCTGGAAATTAGCCGTGCACCTTGGTAAACAACAGTGCCGGGCAACATCCACACATTTTGTGACCCAGCCTTGTAAGTCCTCAGTATTAGAGGACTTATAAGTTGAGGTCACGAAACATGCAGAAGTCACCATGCGCCGCTGTTTACAATGGCACCTGACTGACTTCTGGGAGGGTGTGGGGAGCATCTGAACTCCCCACGCGTGAGTTCATCAAACCCATACTTTAAAATCCAGGAGAAATCAGGAACGTGTAAAAACGCCCATAGAGAGAGTGCTGCAGATAGACATATTTCCCTTTTAGCTGTTCGTATCTCTATGATATCCTGCAATTTTCCCAGCAGTCTCTGCTTGGCAGTTTGAATTTAAAATCTACTGTGCCGAGGTGAAGACCCCTCCATTTTGCAAGGAGACTGCTGTATCTGGTGCTATCACTGTACTCCCAGAAATCAGAACGGAAGAGGATGCTGAAACCTGGTTGTGCTACACCATGGGATTTTTCAGTCTTCCTTGTGACTCCATCTCCTAAATCCGGATTAACTTGTTAACACTGCAGATCAGTGTGATCAATTAATTCTTAACCCTGATTAAAAATGATTGTATAAAGAGTTATTCCTGAATAATAACCCTGAATTAATGGGATCTGGATTAAAAACTAATTTGGATTAACCACTATCATGTAAAAACAGCCATAGCTATGACAGACTTACTCAAACTCCCTATGCAGGCACATTGGCTCAAAGGGCTAGGTGAAGTGTAAGTTGCTGTTTGTGACAGCTGAACACAACATGAGGCTGGCCTAGCCCCAGCAGCCCTTCTCCTGGCCACCCAATGCCAGTGTGCATCCCGCCTTGCCTCTGGCATGCCGTCTGCATTGAGAGAATCTCCTGGCGTGGGGCTACTTTAGATGAGTCCGAGATCATGCATTGTGTAGCAGCATGCAAGCCCCCAGAGCACGGACCATGTCTAGTTTCAACAGTTGCAAAGCACCAGATACACTGCTTGTGCTATATAAATACTTATTTAATAATAATAATAATAATTAATAAATAATTAATAAGCAAACCAATACAGTCCTGCAACATGCAAAAGAAATGTTAAAGTGCTGTTGTGTTAAAGCGGAGTTTCGTGCATGTCTGTTTTCACCCTCCATTGAAGGGCAGTCACTGCTCCCTGGAGGGTTGTCTTTTGTCCCTTCCCTGGTCAGGTGATACCGGTCAGTGATGTGATACCCAATGATTCCCTGGCAAAAGATGTGATAGTCAGAAAGGAATGAATTCTGCGGCTGGAAAAAGGAGGATTCAAAAGTGATGTAGAGTATGCTGGAGCAAGATCATGGAAAAAGCAAGAACCTAATTTCATTTTTAATCGGTTGACATGTTCTGCATTGCTCCAGCTCCCCCAAACTAGCACTGATTGGTGACAAATAAGGATGCTTATTTTGTGCAGAGCAAAGGCGGAAATTGTCAGGTTATACGGTTAAAATCATTCTCTAAAATTTAAACGCATTCTTGTTGTTAGACGTTGGCAAGAAAGTAAGAACAACTCATCATTCCTAGACCCTGCCTCTGACTAAATCTATTGTACCTACTCTAGGGATAGCAGGAGACAGCATTAGATTTTTATTTATTTATTTATTTATTTATTTATTTTTACAATTTGTATGCCGCCCCCTCTTGCCTCTGGCATCTCGGGGCGGCTCACAATATATTAAAACATTTTAAACATTAAAACATTAAAATGAACCATATTAATTTCAGTTAAAACAATATAAAACCCCATCCCCCCCTACCCTAACCCAACCCACCCACCCAAGATTGAAAGATAATGATAATATCTTTCAATCTTTTAAGCCAAATGACCTGTTACCATTTCTTACACACCACTGAGCTTGGGTAACATCATTTACACATTAAAAGCTAAGAACTGAATTTTGCAAGGCAAGGTTTCTAATTCTGCTTTCTCCATCTCAGAAACACTTTTGGGGTGGGGTGGGGTGGGGGGAAGCAGACAACTCTTGGGCAACTAGCAATAAAGATTAAGGAATGGTACATAAAGGTATAAGCAAGCATTTTAAAATGTGCGCAATGTACTTTGGTAGAGGGACAATCTCTGCTTTTAAAATTCTAGACCCCAACAAAGGACATTAATTTCACTGTAACACAGTAGATAGCAGTTCTGCCTCTGGGACCAAGGGTTTTTGGCTTCTATCCATTCATGCACCATTAGTCAATTCCTGCACAGCTAAAGGTGGTGTCCTTTTGCTGAGGCGTTAAATGGGGGTAGCAATCAAATCTCCTCCAGTCTGTTACCCTATTCCCAAGTTCATTGTTTTCAGATAGAGCACAGGATCTTGTTTGAAGAAAAATGCCAGAGAAGCTAAAGGTCAGGATCATGGCCAAGATCAGTACTCAAAACCAGAAGGCCAGAGTCCCAGGTTGCTTTCAGATCTTCCCCCCCGTGCCCCTGCGCATATTCTGGCTGTGGGAGGGACTGCGCAGCCAGAATATGTGCGAGGTTTGGCCAGTGTGAAAGGCCCCTCCCCCCCGCGTGGCTTTGCCGGCAAACACCTGTAGCGATACAGAGCTGGATTTCTCTGTATCGCTGATACTCAATTTCCAATCCATTGGATATCTGCTTGGATTCGATTATTTGTCAGTTATATGGCATAATTGTTATTTGGTATTTCAGTTACTTTACTTCATTTCAGCACTATTCGTGCTAGCACACCTGTGCCATAGCCTAAACTAAGCAATCAGTCAAACTGAAAATGTGAATATCTATTTCAGTCATGGGTATTATTTATTTGTATACTTGGGTAGCTATCTGGAAAAAAAAATCCCACTATTCATTTCAGGCCTGTTAGCCATGGAAGTGCACCAATATGTAGGTTATGTTATTTAGGATAGCGGCACTATTGTAAGTGCACAATTACTGAAAGAGACATCAATGAAATAACAAAACCAGAAACCCCCCAAAATGGAAAGGGAAACAGAGCTGGATTTCCTGGTTACATCTGCTCAAACAATACTCCCAGAATCAATTGCAGCATGGTTTCTTTTCCCTATGAATTAGACTTTTAAGAAGCAGAGGTTACCTAGGGAAACACTTTCTACTAAAGTCCCCTTAGTTTTCCTCATCCTCTTCCTTATTCAAGTGATTACAAAGTGATCAATATCCAAAGTTTCAATTTGCCAGCTACACTGAAGCATTATGCTTCTAAGAAGACTCCTAAGGCTTAGTGCAGGGAGTAAACATGCTCAGTTGGACAAACACAAACTCAAATAAAGGACATATTTCAAACTCCAAAGTAGGATGTTTACATTTGTGGTCTGAGGGAAAATGTCCCTAGCTGCTTCTCACGTCATTTGCTGATTAAGAGTACAGCTGACCTGACATTTGTTTTGTTGCAATGTTCTATGAACAGGCACCTGATAAAAGAACAAGAGGGCTTGATTTGGAAAAAGACAGGGCTACAGTGCTGAGACAGTGGGCTAAATTCTGCTCTTTCTTTAAATCTGTTGAAATCTGGAGTATCCTTTCAATACCAGTAGAGTTACTCCATATTTAAATCAACGTTACTCACCATCATTACGATTGTACACAGAGGCACTCCAATTATATTGCAGCATTGCTGTGCTGATCACAGTACACACATACAGTGTCAAGCAGTCATTGCCATGAAAACTATTGACCACCACATTACCTTTACAGCTCCGACTATCTCCTCCCCAAGAAAATCCAGTAGGAAGTGCCTTTGGGGAACTGAATAAATCTCTGCCAGGAACTACTGTGACGATAGCCCAAACAGTTTGATTGTGGAGCAGTAGAATAAGCCACATGCCTGACTCCCAGATTGGTAGACATCAGGGATTTCTAGGATGCCAAGACTCTGTGCTCACACATTGACTCTGGCTCCCACATTCCTCTTCTACCTTGACCTGTAACCACAGTGGAGGAGCACAAGCAAAACCTCATCTGGATGTGGGTGAGAAGTCCATGAATAAGAAAATATAGATAATGCATTCACTACTCTTTGAGATGTAGTGTGTTAGGGCTGAAATGCGCCCCCCCCCCCAAAATAAGCAAACCCGTTGCATTCTAGCAATCTGACCCAAAACAAATGAAACAAG
>QEPC01013406.1:0-11298 GCA_003113815.1 Sphenodon punctatus
CCAGGATTCCCTTTGCCTCTGTTTCCTCAGGGCCCACCCCTCAATGCCCTGAGGCCATGAATAAACATAAAGTGACAACATGCGTTTGAGAAGCACTGGTGTAAAATACAGATTCTGAAAGTGGGAAGCCCTGGCCTATAAAGAGTCCACAGTGCTTCAGGGAAGGACCTGGCTCATGCGTAAAATAAAAACAACAGTTTATGCATAACATATGGGCCCGCTGGACTTGCAAAGCTGGACATGCTATGTTTAACTGAAGAATTAAACAATGGTTCTAATGGGTGGTTCAGTCTGTGTCTGTTAGGAACCTCTGTGGGTGGTGGGGGTTTTTTTTGGTTGGGTTTTTTTTTGGAGGGGGTGGGATGGAAGACACATACCACCATTTTGCATAGGGTCCTAATTCCCCTGGATCTAACACTGGGGAAGGTCCCTCATTTATGGGAACCAGAATTAAAGTTCTTCTCAGGCGAGACTTTTCCTATGAATCTGAGCCTGACACCAGTTGTCCTAAACCCAGCCCAGACCTGAAACCTCAGGCTCTTTCAGGCCCAACCCAATTCATCATGAATGTATCCCTGCCCCCTGGCAGAGTGCCGTGATGTTGTGGGCCTCCACAACAGAAAGGGGAGGGGTGATCCCCAAAGGGTCATTCTGGCTATGGTTCTCATATAGTTTCCCACTTTTGCAATCCTTCCAGCACCACTGCTAAGAGCTTTGCAGAATAGGTGTACTTTAGATTATTTTCATTGAATTGTTCCACCTGAGGCCAAGGCTGAAATGGAAAACAGCATGAAAGAATTCTAAGGAAAAAATCCCATATAATGAATATAATTATTCATAATCCCTCTTGAGTTAATGGAAAGTGGTTACCTAATACCTTGGATTATCATTGTCTATTTATTGGGAGAACAAGAATGAGTAGGCCAAAGTGTATTACATAGGTGTTCCAGAATGGAATCCTACTGTAAAGCAGATGTTTGTGTGTGGTTGCCAGGTGTCTAGTTAAACACAGTGAAGCTAAGGACCTGATTGGAGCTTAGGAGCCTTTAACAGACACTGAAGGGTATCTTCATAGAATGGTAAAGTGGCTGGCCAGAGAAGGCTAAAATAGTGGCAGAAACTCATGAGGAAGGAAGACTGATCTGGGAGGCAGAGGAGGAGTATGTGGAGGTAAGTGTCCTGATGGGGAGAAGATGGTCTAAAATGTCTTGCTGAGGGAAACTACTGCTACAGAGGCTCTGGGGAAAGCCGTGCCTGTTTGAAACTGGGGTTGTTACAACCTGTAGACATTACAACCCAGGTCTGGAGGCCTGTAAAGTGGAAGGGTGCAGGTCCTGTTCTCTTTTCCTCTGCAGATGGCTAAGGGGAAGACAATTAATTTAGCCACCTGGTGCTGAGGCAAAGAGAGATTCGTTTAACTCATAGGGACTTGAAACTGCCAAGACACCCTCATGACTTGATCTGACCCTCCAAAGATTTGTAGGGTTTGTAAGACCATTCCCATGTTTTAATAGTGACTCAAGCAGTTGTACTCCTAAGTCAAAATCACTCACTTTAGAAAATGGGACTTTAACTTCTAATCCACTTAGGATAAAATTACCAAAAGTACTTATGTTTCTACTTTGAAAAGAAATGGAAATTCTGACTGAACATGGTATTGATACAAAACTGTGCAAAAATGAATTAAATCCTCCCCCCCTCCTCTCCCCCTTTCATTTCATCCACTTAGTAAAAGACTTTTCTTCCTCCCCTGGTTCTCTTCTACTTGTTTTCACCACAGGTAAGGATCACTCAGCAATGAAACTGCTTTGTGCTGCCTGAAAAATGAAACTTGTAAGCCATAGCAAAAGGGCATAGAAGGTGAACGAGTCAATTCACTTTGTCAGGACATGCTTAACATAGTATTAAAGAAAGCTCCAAAGGTCAACTTGCAGAGCGACCTACGAAGATGAGAACATTGAGTCAATATGTAACAGATGTTAAGACATACACCTGAGATGAGGATGGGAAATATCCATATACAAATTGCAAATATGTCTGTCTCAGTAATAATGCCTAATAAAGGTGGGAAATATGAGTTGCCAGTGTAATTTTGCAAGGCCAAGAAATGTAATATTTTTCTTCAGCACAGCTGTAAATTGATAAGATTCAACTCTGGAAAGATTTATTATTTATTTATTAAAACATTTTTACCCCACCCCTCCTGCTCCAAGCAGCTCGGGGCAGCTCACAACACAGTAAACAAATATAAAACCAAAAAGTAACACAATTAAAAACTCATTAAAANTAAAAGGGGGGGGGGGGGATAGATGGTGGCATTAGGTGTACAGCTGGTGTAAAAGAGCCTTGTGCATTTGATGTTCTGTGTAACTTTGAAAAAGGATATATACAAATTACAAAAAGATATAAGGAAGCAGACTACAAGTAACACAAGACTAGGCATCTATATGACCTTCACCCTCATACCATCTGAGAAGCAGGTGTTAAAAGGTTCATTCATGTTACATGGTCTTGACATATATATATTAGCTGAACCCCCCCAACAAGAGGCGATTCAACCACCCCCAGGTCCCCCAAGCCCTTGCCCACCAACATTACCTACGTCTTGTCCAGATTCAATTGCAGATGGCTCAACCTCATCCAAGCCCCCACAGCTGACAGGCACTGGGAAAATAGGGAGACTGCGTGACCTGGGTCGATGGAAAAAGAGAGGTAGAGCTGAGTGTCATCAGCATACTGATGACACTGCATGCCCTGAAACCCTCTCACAATCTCCCCTAACGGCTGCATATAGATGTTAAACAAGAGGGCGGACAGAATGGCACCCTGCAGGACTCCACACATGAGGGCCCAGGGGGAAGACGTACACTCCCCCAAGACCACCCGATGAGTTCTCCTGGCCAGGAACGAACAAAACCAGTCCAAGGCCGTTCCGCCAATCCCAGCACGGTCCCGCAGGTGAGTCACCAACACCTCATGAAGGTTGCAGTCTATATTACCTTTCCCTGTGTTGTGTAAAGGGGGTTCACTGGTGCCAGAAGCCCCTTCCATACCATTTCAGCAACATGAGGGAAAAAGCAGAAATGGCTTCTCTCCGTACCCCATTGAGAGGTCCCAATTGTTTTGAACCTGGAATCTGTAGGATAAGGATTTCAGGTAGCTCTCTTGAATAAGCTGCCTCCAAGAGCTATTTATAGACCCAGGCCTGCAACCTTGCTGATGTGCAGCTGCAATTCAATGGCAGCCACAGACCTCTGGTTGACTTGCTGTTCTGATTAGCTGTACTCATCGATTACGTGATCCTTATGCCCCCAAAACATTGGACTATCTGGCTCCTGAATAGGGCTGAAATAAATAACCTCTAATATCGGGTATCCAGCTGAATATTTACTATTTAGTGGTGTTTACTATTCAGTTTATTATCTGGTGGGTAACCAATTAATTGGGTTATCATTTACTGCATTACCATTTAATTGCCATTTTACTTCTTATTTTTTTTACTCCCTCCCATTATCTGGACTGGATTGGTTATGTGGTAATATGGTACACAGTAAATGATAACTTGGTAAACAGTAGGTAATATCTGGTATTCTGGTTTGGTGGTTAACCTCCATGGTTACCGGATTGCTAACAAAAAACTGCCAAGCTATTTGGAAAATCAGATATTAACTGCAGATAATTTTTTTGCTGTCCATTTCAGTTCTACTCCTAACTCAGGTCTGGTTTCTCAGCTTCTAATTTTTGTTTACTGATTTGACTTGATTCATTGACTCTGACCTGGCACCATCTGATGACTGTAACCTTGGTTTGTCTCTTGGTATTGGCTTGGATTCTGACCACTGGTTGTGACCTTGCTTGGGTTGTGATTAGTGCTGAAATAAATATTGGCTATTTTTAGCATTTTTGGATAGCAAATATCCAAGCAATATCAACAGCTGGAATGGATATTCATATATTCAGTTGTTAGGATATTTGGTTGTTCAGAGAGGATTCTTAGTTGTTTCAATATCTCATTTTGGCTGCTGTGCTTGCACAATAACCAGAATGAAGTAACCAAACAACTGAGTAAATAAACCAAAATAGATATCTGAAAAGATGGATCTGAATAGTGATTATTATCAGTTTTGATGGATATGATTCAAATTGGGTGAAGTTGTTGGATGTGAGGAAACCATAAACAGTCTTTCCCAGAGGATTTCCCCCCTCCTACAAAACAACATTTTTCAGGAATATTTTTTTGTTTGATCTTGGAAGGTAGTGAACACTCTAGTACAGTAAAACATGTAAGTACTTTCTTAACATTAAGCATATTATTAGTTCCATTGACTTCACTAGGACTACTCAAATGCTTCACTGCACTAACAGGCCTCTCAATACAGAACTGCCTCCTTCCAGATGTTTGTCTTAGTTCCTCCCTCCTCACCTTCAAAAAGCACCTGGTGACATTTCTATTCTCCAGGTGCTTTTACAGGATATACTGCTGGTGCTCCTTAATATTTTTTACCCTCCACTTTACCTTACTCTTCGAAACTGTTTTGAACTGTTGGTTTGGTCTTATTTGTGCCTTTTAGGATATTTGATGGCATAGGGGAGGACATAGATGGTAGTGTAGATAGCATTCCAGTGAAAGGGAACTAACTGATCCTCCCTGCATGATCCTTTCATCCCAACGCACAGAGGTGCCCAAACTATTAATCACAATTAATATTTGATATACTTTTCATGTCTTTGTTGCTGTCTGGGGTCTCAAATGAGGTCACGTAGGAAAATTTCGAGAACCATTGATCAGAGGTGAACTCTTTCTTCACCCACACACAAGATAAACTGCACTTCTACTTTGCTTGGAAAAGGACTTTCAACCAAGAAATGAATGAATGTGTCACTATTATGAATCTTTCTGTTTGACTTACATTACTGTTTTGTTATGACCTCACTTCACCAAGTAACAGTTACCCCAGTCACTCTTTCCTAAAACTATCTCCACTTCAAATTAAACTTTGAGTGAATCTATAGAAATTTCACCGTTGATCAGCCAGAGGTTTTATCCAATCCCAGTTTATAAAAACATGTCCTAGTTAAAAAAANTCATGTTACATGGTCTTGACATATATATATTAGCTGAACCCCCCCAACAAGAGGCGATTCAACCACCCCCAGGTCCCCCAAGCCCTTGCCCACCAACATTACCTACGTCTTGTCTAGATTCAATTGCAGATGGCTCAACCTCATCCAAGCCCCCACAGCTGACAGGCACTGGGAAAATAGGGAGACTGCGTGACCTGGGTCGATGGAAAAAGAGAGGTAGAGCTGAGTGTCATCAGCATACTGATGACACTGCATGCCCCGAAACCCTCTCACAATCTCCCCTAACGGCTGCATATAGATGTTAAACAAGAGGGGGGACAGAATGGCACCCTGCAGGACTCCACACATGAGGGCCCAGGGGGAAGACGTACACTCCCCCAAGACCACCCGATGAGTTCTCCTGGCCAGGAACGAACAAAACCAGTCCAAGGCCGTTCCGCCAATCCCAGCACGGTCCCGCAGGTGAGTCACCAACACCTCATGAAGGTTGCAGTCTATATTACCTTTCCCTGTGTTGTGTAAAGGGGGTTCACTGGTGCCAGAAGCCCCTTCCATACCATTTCAGCAACATGAGGGAAAAAGCAGAAATGGCTTCTCTCCGTACCCCATTGAGAGGTCCCAATTGTTTTGAACCTGGAATCTGTAGGATAAGGATTTCAGGTAGCTCTCTTGAATAAGCTGCCTCCAAGAGCTATTTATAGACCCAGGCCTGCAACCTTGCTGATGTGCAGCTGCAATTCAATGGCAGCCACAGACCTCTGGTTGACTTGCTGTTCTGATTAGCTGTACTCATCGATTACGTGATCCTTATGCCCAAAAAACATTGGACTATCTGGTTCCTGAATAGGGCTGAAATAAATAACCTCTAATATCGGGTATCCAGCTGAATATTTACTATTTAGTGGTGTTTACTATTCAGTTTATTATCTGGTGGGTAACCAATTAATTGGGTTATCATTTACTGCATTACCATTTAATTGCCATTTTACTTCTTATTTTTTTTACTCCCTCCCATTATCTGGACTGGATTGGTTATGTGGTAATATGGTACACAGTAAATGATAACTTGGTAAACAGTAGGTAATATCTGGTATTCTGGTTTGGTGGTTAACCTCCATGGTTACCGGATTGCTAACAAAAAACTGCCAAGCTATTTGGAAAATCAGATATTAACTGCAGATAATTTTTTTGCTGTCCATTTCAGTTCTACTCCTAACTCAGGTCTGGTTTCTCAGCTTCTAATTTTTGTTTACTGATTTGACTTGATTCATTGACTCTGACCTGGCACCATCTGATGACTGTAACCTTGGTTTGTCTCTTGGTATTGGCTTGGATTCTGACCACTGGTTGTGACCTTGCTTGGGTTGTGATTAGTGCTGAAATAAATAGTGGCTATTTTTAGCATTTTTGGATAGCAAATATCCAAGCAATATCAACAGCTGGAATGGATATTCATATATTCAGTTGTTAGGATATTTGGTTGTTCAGAGAGGATTCTTAGTTGTTTCAATATCTCATTTTGGCTGCTGTGCTTGCACAATAACCAGAATGAAGTAACCAAACAACTGAGTAAATAAACCAAAATAGATATCTGAAAAGATGGATCTGAATAGTGATTATTATCAGTTTTGATGGATATGATTCAAATTGGGTGAAGTTGTTGGATGTGAGGAAACCATAAACAGTCTTTCCCAGAGGATTTCCCCCCTCCTACAAAACAACATTTTTCAGGAATATTTTTTTGTTTGATCTTGGAAGGTAGTGAACACTCTAGTACAGTAAAACATGTAAGTACTTTCTTAACATTAAGCATATTATTAGTTCCATTGACTTCACTAGGACTACTCAAATGCTTCACTGCACTAACAGGCCTCTCAATACAGAACTGCCTCCTTCCAGATGTTTGTCTCAGTTCCTCCCTCCTCACCTTCAAAAAGCACCTGGTGACATTTCTATTCTCCAGGTGCTTTTACAGGATATACTGCTGGTGCTCCTTAATATTTTTTACCCTCCACTTTACCTTACTCTTCGAAACTGTTTTGAACTGTTGGTTTGGTCTTATTTGTGCCTTTTAGGATATTTGATGGCATAGGGGAGGACATAGATGGTAGTGTAGATAGCATTCCAGTGAAAGGGAACTAACTGATCCTCCCTGCATGATCCTTTCATCCCAACGCACAGAGGTGCCCAAACTATTAATCACAATTAATATTTGATATACTTTTCATGTCTTTGTTGCTGTCTGGGGTCTCAAATGAGGTCACGTAGGAAAATTTCGAGAACCATTGATCAGAGGTGAACTCTTTCTTCACCCACACACAAGATAAACTGCACTTCTACTTTGCTTGGAAAAGGACTTTCAACCAAGAAATGAATGAATGTGTCACTATTATGAATCTTTCTGTTTGACTTACATTACTGTTTTGTTATGACCTCACTTCACCAAGTAACAGTTACCCCAGTCACTCTTTCCTAAAACTATCTCCACTTCAAATTAAACTTTGAGTGAATCTATAGAAATTTCACCGTTGATCAGCCAGAGGTTTTATCCAATCCCAGTTTATAAAAACATGTCCTAGTTAAAAAAAAGTTTCAACCGCCTTCCTCTGGATTGTGGTCCTCAAGTACTCCCCACACTGCCACACTCATATATGTACACCTTCCTCTCTCTCTCTCCCTTTTCCCCTTGCTCCCCTGCCACTGCCTCTTGTTTTTCTCTCTCCTGCTACTCTACCAATGTAGAAATTTCTCCTTAGTTCAGTCAAAGCTAGGGATTTGGCAGTTGTGCTTCTTCTTAAACCTCCCCCTCCCTCCCAACCCCAGATACCTTCTGCACTCCCAGAGAGCCTACCTCTCAGTTTGGCATATGGCACTTGATAGAGCCATATGCAAATACTTTAACAACTTTAATGTTTGGGCACTGTTGGGAAGAAATTCAACTGCAAATCATTCCCCAAGAAGCTTGCCGTGCTTCATAATCATAAATGTGTCCAAAAGTTACTATTCTTGCCTTCTCACTATTTGTCTGCCTGCTGCACCTGTGACAGATTCTGCAAAGAGCTCATTGTTTCTTAAGATGACAATCCTATTGGCCTCAAGGCTAATGTAAGTTCACTTGGAATGGAACAATAATTTAATACATGACAGTTACAAACTGTGACTGTGATTATTTTATGCAGGTCTGGATAATCACAAAACTGTCATGGTGTGGATAAAGCAGATCAGGGATTTAGAAATGTAGCGTTATTACCAGGCCGGAATTAGGATTAGAATGAAATCATTGCTCACATTGTCTTGACATATTCCATTGTTGCCATGGGAATAAAAATGCAATGGTTATCTTCTTGGAAATGAATATTTCAAAAATCAAAACACAATATTTTTTATTTATTGCTAGTTGCAATTTTTTCCCCACAGAAAAGCAATCAGCCTGGGATGAGATGTTTTCAGTAACTGGAGACGTATTTATGATAATTACTGTCCAGCTGTAATTTATTTTCTGCAGGTTGTTAGAACTGTTTTTTCATCTTAAAACAACCATACCTCATCTAAACAGAATGTTTTCTAAGGACTTACAAAGGCCTTGTTTTTATATGAAATAACTTTTTGCTTTAAAATTGCTTTCATTTAGCAAAATATTTTTGGAAAGGGGATAGTGCCTTGTGTCTGCATTAATCTTCATTTGGATAGATTTTGCGTATGCCCAACTAAAAATACCCACTTAAAGTTAAAATTTTGGAGTAACCCTGCTCAGTTCAATTCAGTTCAGTGTAGCTGCGCTGTTGTATCTGTGGTCTGGACGAGGTTGAGACTGCGGAGCACTTCCTACTGAGGTGTCTTTATTATCAGAGTTTTAGATCCATGTGGATATTTCCCCTGATGGGAACTCGGATAACCCAGGATCTAGATAGTTTCCAACAACTTCTTAGGCTATCTTCCAGGGAAGCATTCTTTGCCATTGCATTCTTTGTCCGGTTGGCTGGGAAAAAGAGGCTGAGGGTAAAAACAAATGCAAATAGATTTGCCTGTCACACAAGTAGCGGCATTCAGGAACCTGCTCTCCCCCTACCGAATAGGGTTGGTGAGGGCTCATGACCCGGGAGGGCCTCTGGTATTGTCGCAGCTGGAATTAGCTTTTTAACCCTCCAAGGCCGGTTATTTTATTTTTATCTGGTTGTACTTGTATTGGTTTTATTTTGAAATAAACTTGGATTGTAATAACAATTTAGTTTTATTTTTGTTTTACCATATGTTATGTATAATTGTTTAAATTTTTTTATTTGCATTTTGTACTTGGTCACTAGGGCTGTAGCGGAATATCGCAGCAGTAGCTATTTCCAGCGGAAACAGTGTTTCCGCAATTAGTGGAACGGCATGGCAGAGGCTTTCATTCCGCAGTTTCATTCCGCGGTTCCGCGGTTCCGCGGTTCCGCTTATTTAATTCCGCTACTTAGTGGAATAGTGGAAACATGACATTTTCGCTATTTCCGCAATTCCGCCAGCGCCACAAAATAGCGGAATAGTGGTTTTCCGCAATTTTCGCAATTTTTCCGCGATTTCGCGATTTGCAGAATTCCGGCGGAATTAGCGGAATATCCACAGAAAAGTCGTGGTGTGGCGCGGGCAATTCCGAAATGGCGGAACGGAATCGCGGCGCGGTAATAGCTGCTGCCGCATCAGCCCTATTGGTCACAGTGAAATCTAGTGCCTGAAATAAATAAAAATAAACTGGTGTAGCCCATAAGTCTACTCATGCACCTAAAATTAAGCATAAGCTTTGCCAGGTCAGTGTTGCTGTTAATGGACAAACCCTTTCAAGTTTGGTGAAAGGGTGGAAACAAACATGACAGAGGCATGCTACCATCACAGCACTACCTGGTTTGGGAAGCAGCATCGGACATGGTCCAGACTGGATAGGGCTGCCCAAGACATGTTCCTGCAGCCGGACAGGTGGGGCAATGCACAAACATATGGACTGCCAGACCTGCCCCCTGCCATGATGCACAGCCATGGCATCTAATGGTGGCCGGCCATGATGCCAGCCAAGGTGGACCAGCCAAGGTGGCCATGGTGGGCCACAGCAGACTTGATAGCCTACTGTGACCCACTTTGCCCCAATTGGGCAGAGATGGTTTGAGGGTCAGAGCATGGGCTAGCCTGCAACATATCTGGGCTCAATTCCAGGCCAACACATAGTGGCCCCTCAACAGACATGTTAGTGACTTGTGGGCCAATGCGTGAAAGAGCGGGCAACAACTGGCCACCATCACATCTGTTTCTAACCATTCCCACCCTCTTTCTTATAGGGCAGAGGTTCCCAAACTGTGAGTCAGGACTCCAAATGTTGGTGGAGGTTTCAACCTGAATTGCTATTTTAAATATTTTTCATGCCCTTGCTGTGGGGGGTCACAAAACTCTATTTTAACTCCCCTGTGGCCAGGCTAGGCAGGAGGGAGGGAGGATTCTAGATGAGTCACCTCCCTAGAGAGCATGCCCTGGGGGCAATTCCAGAGAAGTTATGCTCTTTGGAGGATTGGGGAGGGACTAGGGGAGGTGCCAGAGTCTCCTTGGCTTGGTTCCTATGGAGGAGCCAAGCCAATCAGCAAGGCCTAGTGCATCTTTTCTAGAAACTCTGGCCATCCCTGAGTTTCTTTTTAATCTCCCTCCTCCCCTACCAGAGTGGGAGGAGGGAGGAAGAGTGCTCCCCCACTCCCATCTTTACCAGAGGGGAGGGATAGAGCTTGCTTCGAGCAGGAAAGGCTGATTGAGGGAGGAGCCTGAGGAGAGGCTGAAGCTGCTGCACACACATAGATTTGGGATTAGGCATTTGAGCTCCAACTTCCCATATTAGGGGGTTGATTATCTCTAGATTAGCAAATACACTGCATCGCAAGAGAAGCTGAGGCCACAAGGTAGAGAGACAACTTGGACAAGAAGATGGTGAGGCATGGGGATAGGGAGGGGACTTGAGGGCTCTGTGTGGGGAGAGAGATATGGAGGAGGTGGAGTTTGGGTATTCTGTGGGGTACAGTGAGGCATGGGGACACTGAGGGAGGGGTTTGGGGGGCTCTGTGTGGGAGAGGCATGGGTACAGGGAGGGAGGGGGCTTAACAGCTCTGTGGAGGGAGAGGGGCATGGGGAGATGGAGGGATGGCTTTGGGGGTTCTGTGGGGGAAAGAGGCATGGGGACAGGGAGGGAGTTTGCAGGCTCTA
>QEPC01013412.1:9075-21201 GCA_003113815.1 Sphenodon punctatus
CCCCTCCTTGTCTTTTAGATTGTAAGCCACAGGCAGGGACCGCATCTGATTGTATGTTCTGTACAGCGCCAGGTTGCAACTGGCGCTTTATAAATGTTTAATAATAATAATAATAATAATGCACCGTCTGCCCAAACCTCCATGCCAGTTCCCAGAACCCCCTGTACTTAGTACATCTGCCCTAAAATACAGTACGCACCCTGGGATATCATCCATGGTTGAGAGTGCAGACAGGCTGTTGAGAGCACGATGCGAAAGTTCACATACAAATCCCTACTGCTTTATCGCTTGTAATGTCCAGTGTTCTGTCACTTGCTGTTTGAAAAACGTTTTGTGTGAAAGCGTCCTAAGGGGACCACGCTGCGGGAAGAGGGATCAGGCCAAGGGAAGTCAGAGTCCCAGGCTAGAAACCAAGATGTATTTGAGATGTGCTGATGGCAATGAGAAATGCCAAGGGTCTTTAGCAATCGGAAAGCTCCGTAGAAAAATCACTCTTCACCCACAAGAAATGCAAGTCAAGCAAAACTTTATTAACTACAAACACACATTGTGTCATAATGGCTTCTGCTTGTATCTCTCATAACGGGTTCAGGTGGCGGCTGCCGTTTGGACACAGGTTTGGGTGTGGAGTTTCCAAGATCTATGGTGGGGTACTACAGATTGTGGTTTTTCTCTTCTGTCATGCAGTGAGGGATAGAACTGCGTGGTTTTTCTCTTCTGTCATGCAGTGAGGGATAGAACTGCGTGAGTCATTTAACTCAACAAGTCTCTGTTTACACTTATAAACCACCTGACTAAATCCAGTGCATTCCAATTAACCTGGAACTCCTGATATGATGGGACCAAGTTCTACCCCTTAAAGACATATAACCAAATTAATACTGAGCTTGCTTCTCTATAGATGCTGAAAATGCACTGGCTGCTCATCGAGTGGGAGGAGTAAACCTCCGTGGGACTCCCTGCTTCCTCCATAGGAATGGGCACCCATTGGAGTCAAATGCAGCCCTGCAACCTGTATTTCTCATGTCTCCTGTAAAATTTGCTTATCTGGCCACCCTAGTTAAAAACCTGCCTAACAAAAGAAAGAAAGAAAGAAAGAAAGAAAGAAGCCTGGTGCATCACTTGGACCTTGTATGATTGACTCTTGTTCTCTCAGATTCAGCCCAAGGCTAAATAAAATCAAGGCTGACTAGACACATGTCAAGCTCAGCTGTTGTTAATGGCTGGGATTCCTCCCAATTCAGGCTGAACATTTGATATTTTGACTTTTGTATTGAGATGAAAAATCCTGAAAAGGAAAAATTTGTTTTAAGGTTTCTTTTTGCCTGAAGGAAAAACAAATGTTGCTGAAAAGGATTCTAAACCACATGAGCAGCAGTGGCACCTGATGGCTATTTAGAGTAGTGCACTGGATTAATATGGAAGAACAGAATGGCTGCTAACGTGGCTAAGGACACAACCAAGCAATATCAGGGATGGTTTTAAAAAAAGCCTGTAGGGGCAGGCCCATTAGGCCAGTGATCTAGATCTAAGAGAACGGTGAGTCCATGCAAATATAATGAATTTCAGTGCAGCCAAAGGCAGGGGCATAGTCAGGACTAAAGAAGGGAGTTAGATCTGGCATCTCTGGATCTTGTCATCCTTGGTGATGAGCCACAGTATCCCCAGATCATAGGAAACGTGTTTGATGTTGGCAGGGATGTTGGTCAGCTGGGTCCAGGTGGTGCCTATAGCATTTCCATTTGTGATCCCGTCTCTGAAAGAGCAGTCAGAGGCACTGGGTTAAGTCTGCTGAGGGAATTCCAATCTGGTGAGGCTTCAAACCTCCTGGGTCAGGCTAAACACACATCTGAGGCCTGGCTTATCCGGGAGGAAGCAGGCTCACACGGGGAACCTACCTCCAGAGAGGGGAAGTTGTCCCAGGGGCCATTTTGGCACCAGCCACCTCTGGCTGCTTCACCATACAACCCTGGATTCCCAGCCTACATGCTAGCCCACCTGGTGCTGAATTCCCCATGTGTGGAGTCCCTCCTTTTAGGGTATTTTTACACGTGACGGTGTTAGGCACCGCCACACTTAGATCCTGCCCAGGGGGGGAGCCGTCACCTTGGGCTGGATCTGGCGCTACTGCTGAACAAATGTGCCAGCGGCCGGAGCTGGAGAGCGAATGGGGATGATGGTCCACCCCCCCTCCCCCCGCACTACTCAGCGCGGTCATGCCTCCTCGCTGATAGGTGGGTGCGGTGGCCTATGAGGCCGCCGCAGCCACCCAGTAAAGCTGCGGCCACTGGTCAGAGTTAGGTAAAGTGGGCCGTCAGATGTGATGGCCTGCTCTACCACAGTCCAGGGATGGCTTCCCCACACTGTGGCAGGGCTAACTCTGTGTTGTGAAGTGGCAGGGAGGCGAGCTCACAACCAAGAGTTAATCCTGCCACAGTTCAGGGAATGTTTGCTTCCACCCACGGTAAACATCTGGTGGACAGGAACAAACGTGACACCACCATGGGTGGCCACTGGGGTAAGCGTGGCCACCGGCGGAAGCGTCACATTTGAAAACACCCTTACACTCCTTGGTAGGAGCTGCTCTTGTCTTATTCTGATAAACCTGCTTGCTTGTGCCCAACCCCTTCTGCCACAGAGCCTGGATTAGGGGCACTCCAAGAGTAAGACCCTCCCAGATCACTCATCTCAGTTCCCTCGTGTCTCATACCAGGGCCCCGAGCCAAAAGTGGGTCTGCAATTCACAGATTTCCCGCAGAATAATAAATAAATAAATAAGAATTCCCCTTCCCCCCGCAGAATCTCCTGCCCTGCTTCTCCCAGTGCAGAATTTCCAGCCTGCACAGGAGACGGGCAGGGCAGGAGATTCCACGGGGTGAAGGGGATGAAGAAAGCCTCGGGGCTTCGCTTCCTCTCCCGTCACTTCCCCTCCCCCAGGCTGTGTTGGGTGGGAGGGACTGCCAGGGCTCACCTCCCCCCCCCTTCACAGCCTGGTAAATAAATCAGATTTGCAACAGCAGCAGCATCTCTATTCAGTGTGCTCCACATTCAGCTCCTCCTAGCCACTTCCTGACCCCTCCCATTGGGTGGGACAAGGAAGTGCCTTGGAGGAACCGCATAGGGAGCACACTGAATTGAGCTGCTGCCGCCGCTGCTGAAAATCTGTTTTATTTACCAGGCAATGTGGGGGGGCGGTGTGAGCAGCCTGGGAGGGGGAGGAAAGCCTGGGGTGGGAGGACCAGCCGGCCCTGTGTTGCATCTGGGAGGCTGGGGAGCCCGGGCACAGAATCAGGCCCTGAGCCTCCCAGACTCCTGTGGAATTTTTTTTTAAAATTCCTCAGGAGAATCAGGGCCCTGCTCATACGGTTTAGAGCAGGGATTCTCAACCTGGTACTTGGGACCACCAGAGTGCTCGAGCCATGTGTGAAAGTACTTCCCAAGTCAGCTGTCAGGAGTGCTCGGGAGCACTTTGAAACAGTCCTCCTTTGGATTGAAGACAGTCCAAAGATTGTTTGGAGACAATCTATGTATATTTATGCAAATCATACAACTGATGCAGTTCTCCCAAGTAGTCATGTACATCAATCCAGTGCTCAGGTTGAGAACCCCTGGCTTAGAGACAGAGTCAGTCTGCTGGAGCAGTCCTTTACGCCAGAGCTCTTGTTTGCTTCCCAGGGGGAAAGGCTGATAAATTAGTAGGACTGGAGAGGCCCCTATGATAATCTTCTCTGACTTCCATTATGCCAGAGCATAATGTTACCCAGTGAATCCTGCACCAAGCCTAGACTGTCTGGCTGAGCTGGGGTAAATCCTTGAAGAAACATTGCCCCCTGAAAAATTAATATCATTTTAATACTTACAGTTAACGTAATTTAAAATTAATATAGGTTTTCCAAGCTGAATATTTTGTCAACGTTTTTAGAGTTTCTTTCTCTAAAAGAACCAGGTTACTAAATGTTTAGAATCCAAGTTAAAACAGTCATTAAATCCCCCCCACACCACCCCCCAAAAATGTGCAAAACCATATGTCTATGCCAGCCTCTGGATTGCGTCTTGCTTCTTCTACTAGCTCAAAGAACCATTTCCTACCAAGAAGAACCCACCCTATGAGTATATTTATAGAGTGGAACCCAGGCACCAGTTATTAACTGTCTCTTGGATAAACTAAATATGTAGAAACTGGGACAGAATTCAAGACTCTCTTACTCTGCAGGGATGGGGAACCTCCAGCCCCTGGGCCAAAAGCAGCCCACGGCCTTTTGTTATATGGCCCATGTCCCATTTATAAATCCATCCAATTAATCCAGCCCCCCCTCTGCCCCGAGCATGCTCCAGAGCTCCCCCCTTTCCCGTTAGCATGCACCTTTGGCCCCCCCACCTCCTGAGTGTGTGCCCTCATCTCTGATCCCTTCTGTGAGCCCCTCGGCTCAGGAGCACGAGAAAGGGGCGGGGCCAGAGCGGCAAGAGACGGCGAGGCCGCCCCAGCAGCGACGCAGGAGGCCGTCGCCCTCAGCTGGGGAGTGGAGGCGGAACGGGAGAGCGCAGGGGGCGGGGCCAAGGAGGGAAAAGGAACGTGCCCCGGAAGAGCGGGGCGAGCCCGCCCGACGAGGGAAAAACGCCGCGCCTGGAGTGAAGAGTTCCTGGTGGCTCGCCCTAACATCCCTTCGACGAACCTGGTGACTCGCCCTAACGCCCCTTCGCCGAACCGGGTGGCTCCCTCGTTAGAGGAGTGAAGCAACGGCCGCATCACCTCGAGGAGCGTCGCGCCCGGGCCCGGCTGCAGGGAAGTGACTGGGGGGGGCGATTCAGGGGAACACGGGGGGAGGGTGGTTGACTCCTAGCTAAAGTGGCCACGTGACGCAACGTGGGTCCACGCCTTAAAGCCCCTCTGGGGGATCTCGGTCCAGGGGGAGGGTGAGGGTAGGCTCGGGCAGGTGCCCGCGGGCCAGGTGCCACACAAGGAGTTGGGGCAACCTCCCCCTCTCCAACCGGCCCGCCCGGAGAACAAAGGGGAACGAGCACCCCGAGAGCACTCCCCCGGGGGTCTCTCGGGGCACAACCCTAGTGGAGGGGTGACAACTGGCGTAGTCGGCAGGGCTGTCCTGAAGGGGCACACGAAGGGCCCCATGGATACCCGCTCTCCAGCCGCTCCACCCACGGGGGAGGGACTCCTGCAATGGGTAGTGGAAACCCAAAGGGTACAAATGGAGCAACAACAGGGATTCTTTCAGCAGCTGTCTTCAGAGGTGGCCAATGCTCAGATCTCCTCCCAGGCCCGGTTGACAGAACAGATATCCTCCTTAATGGCCCCAACCCTGACCGCTTTAGCAGAGTGTGTAGTAGGCTCCAAAAAGGCCCCGACCCCCCACATGCGGCTGTCTAAAATGACGCCGGCTGATGACACCGAGGCTTTTTTAAATGTTTTCGAGAAGGTCGCGATGGCCTCCAAATGGCCGGCCGAACAATGGGCTCTGTTTCTGGCCCCTCTGTTGGCAGGGCCAGCTCAGGCCATCTATGACCGGATGGACCCCGAGGAGGCCTCTGACTTTCAAAAAGTCAAGTCGGCCATCTTACGGGGTTTAGACATCTCGGAAGAAACATATCGAAAACGCTTTAGGGAGGAAAAATACCTTATTGCCTCCACGCCCCGGGGAGTAGCCCAGCAGTTAAGAACGCATGCCACCCGATGGCTAAAGCCCCAAACCCGCTCCCCAGGGGAAATGCTAGAGTTGATCCTGGTGGAACAATATACGCAGATTCTTCCCCCGGGAGGGCGAGCGTGGGTGTCACGACACCGGCCCACCACTCTGGAGGAGGCTACAACCCTAATGGAAAATTATGAAATTTTCGAGACCGTTCAAGGGGGCCGTGACACGGGGAGACGCCCAAAAGGAAATGTATGGGGCAGTGGGGGTAAAGAGGGCGGGCCTATCCCACCCCAGGGCAGAGAAACGCGAAAGGAGGGCCCCCGAGGGGGGGAGAATAGAGAGTACGGGATAGACGGGAGATACCCGAGCCCTGTCTCGGGTTCGGGACACACCATGAAACCTAAAAACCTCACGCAGGGAACCGACCCCATAGGGGGTGGCGGGGACCAACGGCTGTGCTTTCAGTGTGGGAAACCCGGACATATAAGGAGAGATTGTCCTATGATGGACTGTACTTACGCTGAGGGATGGTTAGGCATGGGACGCGAGGGGGAGAACCCTAGTCACCTGGTCGCCGCGTGGATAGGGGGACGGGAATATAGGGCTCTATTAGATACCGGTTGCACGCATACCTTGGTGCGAGAGGGTATCCAGGGTTTGCCTAAGGCAGGGCGACCCTATATAGACCTACGCTGCGTACACGGGGATGTAAAACCCTACCCAACCTGCTTGGTACATATAGCAGTGGAAGGCAAGGGGTTGGAGAAAAGAGTGGGGGTCATACCGGGACTGGCCTATGCAATAGTGATAGGTCGCGACTGGCCCTACAGGGAAGAGCTGTTGTGTAGACCCGAAGGATGCCTAGGAGAAGAGGAAGACTACCCTACACCCGCCGCGGGGACGGAGGAGGCCCCGGGAGAGAACCCCCCCACCTGGTGGGATGCACCTTGGCTGGTAAGCCCTGGGGATGTTATTAGAGCCCAACGGGAGGACCCCGTCTTACAAAGGGCATATGAGAACGTGGGGGTAATTAACGGGGTAGAAAGGGAAGAAGGGGCCCGAACCCAACAGCCCCGCTTTGAGCTGGTACAGGACCGCCTATACCGGGTAGGCCGCGAACAAGACACGGGAGACGAGGTGTACCAGCTAGTGGTACCTCGGCCGGCTAGAACAGGCATCATGCGGCTCGCCCATGAGAACCCGTGGGGGGGTCATTTGGGGGCTGATAAAACAATAGACCGAATTATCATGCGCTTTTACTGGCCTGGGATAAAAGAAGAGGTTCGGAGATTCTGTTCCTCTTGCCCCGATTGCCAGAGGACGACAAGAAGGAAAGTGGCACCGGCACCCTTGATCCCCCTCCCCATAATAGGGGTTCCATTCGAGAGAATAGGGATGGACATGGTGGGGCCCCTGGAACCTTCCTCAGAAGGGTATAGGTATATCATGGTGGTGGTGGATTATGCCACCCGATATCCCGAGGCGATACCCCTCCGGTCCACTAAAGCCCCGATAGTAGCGAAGGAACTGCTGACTATATTCTCCCGCGTCGGGTTCCCAAAAACTCTGATAACGGACCAAGGCACTAATTTCACGGGGAAGCTAATGAAACAATTATGTAAACTAATGCGGGTAAAACACCTTAAAACGTCTGTATATCACCCCCAGACCGACGGATTAGTTGAGCGTTTCAATCAGACCTTGAAAGGGATGTTGAGGAGATTCGTGAGGGAGGAACCACGAGGTTGGGCCACCCTGTTACCGGCTCTCCTGTTTGCCTACCGAGAGGTGCCACAGAGCTCCTTGGGATTTTCTCCCTTCGAGCTGGTCTATGGGCGGCAACCACGGGGGTTGTTGGACGTGGTAAAGGAGGCCTGGGAGATTCCGGGTGAGGGACCCGTCAATCAGATCCAATATATTACGCAGCTGCGCGAAAGACTGTCCCGGGTGGCCACTTTCGCCCAGAAGCATTTGGGGGAAGCCCAACAGGGACAGAAGCGGGGGTACGATCAGAGGGCTAAGCTTCGCCAGCTTCAGCCGGGGCAAAGAGTCCTCGTGTTACTACCCACCTGCGACTCCAAGCTCCTGGCCACTTGGCAAGGCCCTTTTGAAGTCGAGGCCAAGGTGGGCGAGGTGAACTACGTGGTCCGCCAACCGGGGAGGCGCCCGGAAAGACAGACATACCACATTAACCTCTTAAAGGAGTGGCGGGAGAGAGAGCATGGGGACGAGACAGAGACCCCGTCAGTAAGTCTGGGAGGCGAAGGGGTCTATGATAGCCCAGTACAAACCAAAACCCCAGAGGTCCAGCTAGGGCCGGGGTTGACGCCGGAGAGGCAAGCCCAATTAGTAGCCCTCATCAAAGAATACGAGGGGGTGTTCACGGGTCGACCGGGCCATACTCCTCTGATGTGGCATGATATCCTCACGGAACCCGGAAAGATTGTAAGGGAACCGCCCCGACGAACGTCCCCTCATAAGTGGCCGACAGTAGAGAAGGAGATAAAAGACATGCTAGACTTAGGGGTAATAGAAGAGTCCTGCTCGCCCTGGCGGAGTCAGCCCGTACTGGTGGGCAAACCCGACGGGTCGACCAGATTTTGTATAGACTTCCGGAAAGTCAATGCAATTTCCCAGTTTGATGCTTACCCTATGCCCCGGGTGGATACCATGTTGGAGACCATAGGGAAGGCCACTTACTTGTCTACCCTCGACCTCACGAAAGGGTATTGGCAGATCCCCTTGACCCCCCGGGCCAAGGAGAAAACGGCCTTTGCTACCCACCTTGGCCTGTTCCAATTCATCCGGATGCCATTCGGGTTGCATGGGGCCGCGGCTACCTTCCAAAGATTAATGGACCAGGTCTTACGCGGGCATGGAAGGTATGCCGCTGCCTATATTGATGATATCATAGTGTTTAGCCACACCTGGGGCGAACACATCCAACACCTTAGAGCGGTCGCCCAGGCGTTGGGACAGGCAGGGCTAACCGCTAATCCCAAGAAGTGTAAACTAGGACTACGGGAGGTACAGTACCTCGGGTATATGGTGGGGAAGGGGTGTATCCGCCCGGTATGGGAAAAGGTGCAAGCCCTGCAGAACTGGAAGCTGCCTGAGACCAAAGTGCAGGTCCAGCAGTTTCTGGGCCTGGCCGGGTACTACAGGAAACATGTGCCTCATTTCGCAACCATAGCAGCACCCCTAACGGAATTAACGAGAAAAAAACAGCCCAAGGTTATACAATGGACCGAGGAGGGAAAACAGGCTTTCCGGAGGTTGAAGGAAAAGCTATGCAGGGCCCCCGTCCTCCACAGTCCCGACTTTAAGGTACCTTTTATCTTACAAACGGACGCGTCCAATGTAGGGTTAGGAGCTGTACTCTCGCAAGTGGTCGAGGGCGACGAACACCCAGTGGCCTATATCAGCCGGAAACTGGACTTAAGGGAAAGGGCGTATGCCACAATAGAGAAGGAAGCCCTGGCCATTCGCTGGGCAGTCGAGGCTCTCCGTTATTACCTGGCAGGCGCGCCCTTCCAGATCGTGACAGATCATGCTCCCTTGCAATGGCTAACATCTATGAAGGACAATAATGCCCGGCTAATGCGATGGTATCTAACCCTACAACCTTACTCGTTCACAATATCCCACAGGGAGGGACGGCGACACGGTAATGCAGACTTTTTCTCACGACAGGGCCCGTCCGCTCCCTGCTTGCAGCAAGACCGGGACGAGCACTTGCCGGCGGGGGTGTGTGAGCCCCTCGGCTCAGGAGCACGAGAAAGGGGCGTGGCCAGAGCGGCAAGAGACGGCGAGGCCGCCCCAGCAGCGACGCAGGAGGCCGTCGCCCTCAGCTGGGGAGTGGAGGCGGAACGGGAGAGCGCAGGGGGCGGGGCCAAGGAGGGAAAAGGAACGTGCCCCGGAAGAGCGGGGCGAGCCCGCCCGACGAGGGAAAAACGCCGCGCCTGGAGTGAAGAGTTCCTGGTGGCTCGCCCTAACATCCCTTCGACGAACCTGGTGACTCGCCCTAACGCCCCTTCGCCGAACCGGGTGGCTCCCTCGTTAGAGGAGTGAAGCAACGGCCGCATCACCTCGAGGAGCGTCGCGCCCGGGCCCGGCTGCAGGGAAGTGACTGGGGGGGGCGATCCAGGGGAACACGGGGGGAGGGTGGTTGACTCCTAGCTAAAGTGGCCACGTGACGCAACGTGGGTCCACGCCTTAAAGCCCCTCTGGGGGATCTCGGTCCAGGGGGAGGGTGAGGGTAGGCTCGGGCAGGTGCCCGCGGGCCAGGTGCCACACAAGGAGTTGGGGCAACCTCCCCCTCTCCAACCGGCCCGCCCGGAGAACAAAGGGGAACGAGCACCCCGAGAGCACTCCCCCGGGGGTCTCTCGGGGCACAACCCTAGTGGAGGGGTGACACCTTCCCCCACTCAATATGCGCCTTCAGCTTCTTCCCTCCCACACCCACCCTGGACATACCCCCTCAGCTCTCTCTGCCCAAAGACATGCCCTTTACTAATATCAAAAGTGGCCCATGGAGGGGAAAAGGTTTTCCATCCCTACTATATAAGATTCCCGTCCTGGCGTCCTGTGGGGTGAAGTCCCTTCTCCCAGTTCGTACCTGCGATAGACGCTCCCTCCGCTGTTCGCTCCATAGACACTCCCATCGATCCCAATCTCGATCATGGAGAGCTTGCCCGGGACGTACTGCCAGTGGGTCCCCACGCACGTGTCTGGCCCGATGCCATGGCGGAAGTAGATGTCATCGTGCCAGTTCACCCCCCAGCATCCCCGCCAGCCACAGCTGTAGTACTTGAGATTCCCACCAATATTAAGCCAGGGCACAGGGGAGCTGAGGGTCATTGTGATGGCCCCAGGTCTGGACACACACCAAATATGATCGGCTGAATTAACACCACCCACGAACAAGTCTCCTCCGGCATCGATCTGTTTCAGTAACCCTGAGAAGAAGGGACAGGAGACAGGGTCACAGAGGAGGAGCAGGATAACCCTGAAAAACATGTTCTGAGACTATTCAACAGTTCCTTCAAAGGTCGGGAAATCAGGAAATAAAAGTAACCATAGACAGGAAAACCCTGCTAAGTACCCAAACAGCATTCTGGAATTCTTGGGAGCCTGGCACTTTATGGTCCCACGCAGGTCTGTAGCTAGAATATTGGTGCACAGACAGCATGACAATAATGGGACCAGTTGCACTTGCCTTCAGAAGTTCATGTACTAGGCAGACATTTTCTTACCAGAAATGAAATTGTTACTCTCTGGCCTAAGGCCTCACGCTATTCCTCTTATCAGACTAACAAACTGTGAGGGGAAACCTGGAACACATCTTATTTCTCCAGGGGAAGAGGTGGAGAATTTACAGAGAGGCAACGCTCCCATACCCACTCTTATGGGGCAAGTCCCACCTCATCAACCCACAGGACACCAGAGCACCTCCAAGTGCAGATGAAACATGTGGAACAGCAGGTACGCCCTCTCCTTCCCAAACGTTCTTGATAAAGGAGGATCCAGAGGTCAGGGACAAAGCATTATATTATATTATATTATATTATATTATATTATATTATTTATTTATATAGCGCAAGCAGCATACCTGGCACTGTAGAGTCAGTAGTTATAGACAAGTCCCTACCCAAAAGGGCTTACAATGTAGAAGAGACAAGAAAGGGGAAGACGACGGAGTTGAAAACAACTTCTAGGGAGGCTCTCTAATCTCTAGGCCACTCTTCCTGGACCTAGAGGGTAACCACCATTTCTCCCTACCTATACAATCCTGCTGAAGATGAGGCCTAGTGGGGAGGGCATGGGGCTGTGACTTAGGAAACCCATTTCGCACTTCTACCATTGACTTGTCCTGAGACCTCGGGCAAGTTATTCCCCTTTCCTCAGCCTTAAAAGGACTTTGGGTCAAGCGCTGTCTCTCTCCCCGGGTTTGAGCTCTGCCTGGCACACTGGGGCCCTTAACACCTGGTTCCTATGTAAAAAAATCTTAATAGCTCCAGTTACCTTTGGGCACCATTTCCCTGCCAAGCCAGGCTAGCCAGCCCATCTCAGGGAGAGGGACTGGATCCCATTGCCCCTAATGGCGCACACCGCTGCTCCGTTCTCTGCACTGGCTGCCTATAGTCTTCCGGGCCAGATTCAAGGTGTTGCTTAACACCTTTAAAGCCCTATACTGCTTGGGCTTCTCTTACCTGCGGGACCGCCTCCTCCCCCGTGTCCTGGATTGGCCCCTGCAGTCGGCATGGGGTGCCCTCTTGGAGGTCCCCCGGCCGGTGTCCCAGGGGGCGATATTCAAGAGGGCATTCTCGGTGGCCGCGCCGTGACTGTGGATCTCCCTCCTAGTGGAGATTCGCCTCGCTCTGGATCTCCCCTCTTTTCGTAGACAGTGCAAAACCTGGTTGTTTTGCCAGGCATTTGGTGAGGGTGGCAGGTAATGGATGGGGGGGGGTTCTTTTTT
>QEPC01013412.1:24546-49495 GCA_003113815.1 Sphenodon punctatus
TTTCTTGCAAGCCTCTCCACCCCTGGTGCCTGGAAGTCTGCTCCTCAGTGACTGACACCTCCCTGTCATGTTTGACCTTCCAGTGAACCTTTTTTTGCCACCCGAACTCATCCGAACGCGATCCGAACTGACCGAACTGTTCGGCCATTTCGCCGCGCGGTGTTCGGTTTGTTCAGTATGTTCGCGTTCGGGTTCGAGTTCGGTCATCCAAACAGGCTGAGTTCGGGCCGAACTCCGAACTGCCAAACCGCGTTCGCCCATCCCTAGCTGCCACTGGGCAGGAGGGGATGGGCTATAAGTACTGAAAATAAATAATAATGCAGAGCACACATGGGCCTCTCAGCCCATCTTGGAGCCTTCATTTCCTGGGATGCTGAGAGCAGAAGAGACCAAAATGGGGTACCAGAATTGGGGGTTCTCTGGTTACATCAAAAAGGATTTAAAGCAGCACCTCCAGGAAGAGGGTCCCAATACCCTCTCTCTCTCACAC
Organism: Sphenodon punctatus; assembly: GCA_003113815.1. Classification (NCBI taxonomy): domain Eukaryota; kingdom Metazoa; phylum Chordata; class Lepidosauria; order Sphenodontia; family Sphenodontidae; genus Sphenodon; species Sphenodon punctatus. The sequence continues at coordinate 25,037 of QEPC01013412.1, forward strand.
ACACACACACACACACTGCCCTCCGAGTCTCAGAGACTCTGCCATACCTGTTCTTTTCTGCCAGGTCCCCTCTATCAGCCGGTAGATGTTGTCATGTGTGTCCACGCTCCACACGCCTGCCGGTCCAGCTGTGACGTGCTTCATGCCCCCCCGCAAATAGATCCAGTTGTCGTCATTCCGCATATAAATATCCCCATCTTTGTCCACGCCAATTACAATCCCGTTGCCAGCATCGATCTGCTTTAAGCACCCCTGTATCTCTGTACAGGACTGAGCTGGAACCAACACAAGGCAGAATTTATGTGTAGCACGGTCAATGCTTAGGGTTGCCATAGATGCACATTTTTTCAGGACACTTATGAAAAATACATGTTGCAGGGCCTGCATTGGTGCCTAAGGCAACATGTCTTTTTCACACGGGTCCTGGGAAAAGTTACATATATGCTAGGAACCGTATCAATGCTAGGAAATGGGTATGGGGCTGGAAATGGGTCAATGGACCAGCTCCAGTTCAGAGGGAGAACTGACCGGCTCAAGGGAGGGCAGGGAAACTGAATACCTGGCTGTGGAATATCAGGGATGGAGAGGACTGGGGGAATAGATGTCAGGATTCAAACATGGTTCAATAGGGTCCATGAGTAGGAAGTTGAACCTTAATTGTGTTGCTACAGAGTCACTCTGGCACAGCAAGAGACCTGCAACTTTGGGACCCTGGATCCCCAGCTTGGCTGAGTCACCACCCTCCAGGTCCCTGATTGGCTACTTGTGGCCTGTACCATTATTGGCCTGAACTCACTATATAATTTCCTGGGTTTCCCTAGAAACTTGTCTGAATAACCTGGGCAGTTATTTCGGATGCCTTGCCTCCATCAGCTCTTTGGTTCCCTGTTTTGCCTGCCCAACTCCTGGCCTCCTCTGTCACTGCACCTTCTTCTTTGGCTCTGATGATTCCTTGTCCCTCTGTCTTCTGACCCGACTCTGTCTTTGACCAAGCATTCAACCCACCATCATTTGAACTGAAAGGACCTTCATCTGGTCCTGAGCAACCTTCCCAGAGGCCCTTATGATGGGACACTCTAGCCTCCCACCCTTGCATGAGCCCTGGGAGTTCCTGGTGTCTGTGCAAGTGCTGTCCCTGCTCCCAGACATGCCAGCTCCTTCCTTTGACTTGTGCTCAGCTACTAGGGGTTGCCAGTGTCACATTTGCAGGAAGTGTAACACTTCCACTTTTAGGGTTACAGTAGGCCGAAGACCCTAAATGCCCACTCTGTGGCCAAGTTTCAGCGGCTAGAAACCACCGGATATATCTCCAGCAGCCGTCCATGTGGCTTCAAACATGGTGAACATGCCTAGAGCTTTTGGCGGGGATCCAAAAAATATGGGATGGGACTTTGGATGGATTTCTGGATTTGGATCTTTCTTTTTATGTTTTTTATGGATCTGTATTACGGATCCGTATTAAAAGTAGTAAAAATATAGAAAATGTATTGTGCATGTGCCAAATGGCCACCGGGCTGTTGGGCGTGTGAAAAATGGCTGTCAGGCCACCCTTAACCAAAATGGTGGCAATAGCATCACCGCCATTTTGTTTAAGGGCGGCAGCCATTTTGCACATGCTCAAAATGGCCCAGTGGCCATTTGTGCATGTGCAATGAATATTGTTTTTTAGCCCTGCCCCTGAGGGCTCAGAATCTAGGAGAGATAAGGGAGGGGAGACAAAGTGTAGGGGGGAGGGAGGGGGACATGAAGGTGATGACGTAAAAAACATTGCAGGTGCACATGATTAGCTTAATTACAGGGGAGAAGGGGACCCTAAGTACATCAGGGAGCAGACTAAGGAGATGAGGAGCTAGGGAAAGCCTGATGCAGGAGGCAGGTTGGTTTTCAGGAGGGATATGAAGTTTGGGAGGACGGGAGAAGAACAAACATATTCAGTAGGGGTAAGTGCACAGGAGGAGGGGTACATTGCACAGGAGGGGGGGTACATTTTTGTGTCTCCTCAAGTTTTGTGGGGGTTTTGTCTTTTGTAGTAATTTACTGCATAAAACAAACAGAATGCATGCTACATATTTTTTGATAAATAATACATAATGAATTGTATATACCCTGTAAATAAATGTTCTTAAATAAAGGCACTTCGATAGGGTTGCCATATATGCAAATATTTCCAGGACACTTATGAAAAATACATGTTGCAGGCCCTGCAATATGTATTTTTCATAAGTGTCCTGGAAAAAATTGCATATATGGCAACCCTATTCTTAGAGAACCTGCAATCCAGGGAAACACCCTCGAGATTTTGGGTTCTCCCAAAAGGGGCATTTTTGTTGACGTTTGAGTTCATTAGAACCTGAATTGCATACCCTTAGCCTTCAAGGAGAGAGTTCCAGGCATGGGGGGAGGGGGCAGCAAGGGAGAAGGGGCAGATACGTTTTGAGGAGCAGGGGAGTCATGAGCAGGCAAGGGTTGTGGCAGAGGAGGAGCAGCACCCTTGGAAGAAGAGTGTGGTGGGAAACAGGTGCGGAGAGACAGGAGAGGGCAAGGCCATGGAGGGCCTTGTAAGTAAAGACAAGTCGCTTGTGCAGAATGTGTTCAGTTAGAGGGAGTCAGTGGAGGGAGGAGAGGAAGTAGGGTGGCCAGATGGGGAACTTTTTCACTCCCAGGGGCCACTTTGAAAATTAGTACAAGTTCCAACGGCTGCATTGAAGTTGGGGGCAGGGATGTTTGAGGGGACACACCCAGGAAAAGGAGGGGCCGGATCATGGATCTGTCTGTGCCCTAGTGTGCACGCTGTCATCTCTGCTCCCTTCCCCTGAGCACAGCCTTTCATTGGGGATAGGAACTGGAATCAGGGGCCAGATTCAGTCACTAGAAAGGGGCCAAAGAAATCGATCGAGCTGCAGGCCACATTTGGCCACTAGGGCCTGAGGTTCCCTATCTCTGACATAATGAGCACCCCTTATTTACAGAACAGATGTCCCTTCTTCTAAACATCACAGCTCCATGGAACAGAATGGATGCCCCTTATTTCAGTGCCCCATAGCTCCATCACGTCCCCTAGTTTTAATTATTATTATTTTTAGATCTCTCAACTCTGTCTGCTACAGCAGGGATGGGGAACCAGAGCCCTGGGTGGCCAAATGCAGCCAGTAGCTAGTTTTTATTTGGCTCTTTTCCAGTTCCTGGATCTGGCCCCTGGATCATCTGGTTCCTACCCCCAAGCACTGAGGCCGCTTTTAGACGAGCGTGCAGTGTGCTCGCACGTGGTTTCCAAACTCCCGCGAGACGGGATCGGACGAGACGCTGCCGCTGGTCACGCGCACGGGAGGGGGAAGCGCATTCTTTTCAAGCCACGAATGACCTACCTCGATCAGACTCCCAGTCAGTTCGCGGCTTGAAAAGANGACAACGCAGCCGCGAGTCATGCGCATGGGACGGGGAAGCGCATTCTTTTCAAGCCGTGAACCGACCGGGAGTCTGATTGAGGTAGGTCATTCGCGGCTTGAAAAGAATGCGCTTCCCCCTCCCGTGCGCGTGACTCGCGGCAGCGTCTCATCTGATCCCGTCTCGCGGGATTTTGGCAACGACGCGCGAGCGCACCGCGCGCTCGTCTAAAGCCACGAATGACCTACCTCGATCAGACTCCCAGTCAGTTCGCGGCTTGAAAAGAATGCGCTTCCCCCTCCCGTGCGCGTGACCCGCGGCAGCGTCTCGTCTGATCCCGTCTCGCGGGAGTTTGGAAACCACGCGCGAGCGCACCGCGAGCTCGTCTAAGAGCGGCCTGAGAGACTGAGCTCAGGGGAAGGAAGTGGGGATGAGGGCGTGCACACATGAATAAGGGAGAGATGCACGGCAGAGATCCATGATCTGGACCTTGCTCTTCCTCAGCAGACCTCTTCAACACCTCTACTACTCTCAACTTGTCTGCAGCCCTCAGAGCTTGTACAGTCCAGGTCGTTGAATTTCTTCCACTTCAAGCCCACTGACTTGGTTTAGTTAAAACTCATTTGAGGAGCAGGGACACAATCTGGGGGGGAAGTCCTGCTCCTTGGAAAGACCTTCCCTTCCCTTCCCTTCCCTTGGGGGCACTGAAGCACAAGACACCCCACCAGCTGCCGGTGGCCAGACCTCCCCTTTAAAAGAGGACACTTATGAAAACTACATGATGCAGCCCTGCATCATGTATTTTTCATAAGTGTCCTCTTTTAAAGGGGAGGTCTGGCCACCCTAGTTGCTCCCTTCAGAAGCCTGCCTGGCAAAGTTGGGGCAGGGAATGCTGGTCTCTTCCTGCATCCATGCCAAGGCTGGGCAGCTGCAGAAAGAGAAGGTGGGCGGTTGCTGTTGAGGCGCATCCACGCCCCGTCCTGCTTCAACAGCTGCTCAGTGTGGAACTCACTCCCCCAGATGTTCGTCTCAGTCCCTCCCTCCTCACCTTGAAAAAGCACTTGAAGATTCTCTGGGCGCTTTTAGGATCGGCTGCTGAGTGATTTCCCTTAATATATATTTGTCCTCTCTCTCTTTACCTTCCCCCTTTTAAATGGTTTTAAAAGCAATTTAGAACAAGTGTCTTTTGGCAGGGGGGCATTATAAGAATAAAATTATTATTATTAATAGTTGCCCCACTCCTGCATGGGGCACTGGAAGCCCAAGGTCAAGGCTGCTGCTTTCAACCCACAGGGACTCTGGAGGCCTGCTCCTGATTTGTGAGCCTGGTCTTCCACGGCTGGGTAATCCAGGTCACATCCCTATGTAGAAAACAGCAGCCTGCAGCCCCCCTCGAGGCTCACAAACTGCCTCTTATTTCCTGTTTCCTAGGGATCCTCTGAGGGGCCAGGAGACATATAGGTCTTTTGCCCTGGCAGGGAAGTCCCCAGTGACCCTTACCTGAAGCAGCTCCCAGCAGCCAGAAGACAAAAAGGGTGAGGAATCTCAGCATCTCTGCAGGGGGATGACAAATTAAGCTGAAGTAAATCCTCTCAGCACGTCCCTGGCTTTATAAGCAGCCCCTGGGAAGAGTAAACACCACATTCCCCTTAAGGGAGTGACATTGTAATCGTAACTGATCAACCCATGAGCTGTTTGGGCCACCTTCTATGGCTTAGCATGGCGAGCTTCAGCAAACATCTCATCTACCTATCTTGGCACAGAGTGTGTGTGGGTTTCCTAAGAAAGCGTGCGGTTTTGTCCTTAGCACACACACAGAATAAGAAGTGGGCGTGGGAGGTTCCGATAACAGTTGGGGAATTTTGTAAGTCCAGCTCCCCATCTATTTTGACCTTGAAATATCCTGTCCTGCACGCAGGCCCTCTGCTTTTGATGTGAAGTTGTTAGCCCACGTCCTATTGCAATGGCTTAACTGCCTATCAGAGGCTTTCTTGACCTTCCAAGCAATTCTGTGTTGGTCTTCCCAAATAACCCATGGCCACTAAAACTACATAGCTGACTACAAAGCCCCTCCCCAAGATCCAAAGAAACCCTCAGCTTAGCCTAGAGTGCAGTGCCTCTGCCAGAGCAAACAGCTCCAGGTGACAGATGGGTCAGACGCATCACTCATGAACCTCCCAGTCCAGGTTCCGGAAGTTGGCAGCTCTAAAACAAGGCTGGACGGTCACGGTCCCGTTCAGTGGGCCAGGCCTCCCACAATACACCATCCCTAGGGCCTAAGATTCTATTATGGTATTTTTTCTAAAAAGTCATGAAAAGATGAAAAGAGAAAAAGTCACAGAAAAGTCATGGGTAAAAAAAAGTTCCATTTTACTTTTATTCAATGTTTCTTAACATAACGTATTATTAGATTGTAAGCCCAGGGCAGGAGGAAAAGAACCCGACCCCCCCCCTTCCCTTCCCTTACTTACACTGCTTTTAAACGAGGCGCTGAAAAGCGCCTCCTGAGCCCCGCGTTGAAAGAAAAGCCGCGTGGGGGAGTGGTTACACGCTCCCTGCGCTGCCGGAAGTGACGTGCTCCCTGTTGCCGGCAGCGGCGGTGGCTGGAGATGTGATGCTTTAAAGAGGCATGCTCTAAAAGCCTAAAAAGTGAGGCTTTCCGAACGCGCCTCTTCAAGGCACCGCATCTCAAGCCGCCGTGGCAACGGGGAGCACGTCACTTCCGGCAGCGCAGGGAGCGTGTAAACACTCCCCCACGCGGCTTTTCTCTCAACATAGGGCTCAGGAGGCGCTTTTCAGCACCTCGTTTAAAAGCGGTGTTAGAACGAAAGCCTCAGGAAGGAGGAAAGGGAACCCCTGCGCCTTTCCCTTATCTCTCTGTGAATGAAAGCTCCAGGCAGAGGGAAAGGGAATCCGCCCTCTCCCTTATCTCTCTTAGTAGATAAGATAAGATATGTTTATTCAGCGTGACACCAGGTCATTGCATAACCAATAGGAAACATTAGAAGACATACATAAATAATCCATTATTAAGACAAGGAAACTAAAACACTAAATCTAGGATTTAACTAGATCCCCAGGTTACCATCCCACCAATTTAGCAATAAACAATCAGAATAGCTTATTAACATTTCCTCATAATACATTTCCTCATAAAAATAATATACTAAACTCAAAGTGCGACAACCGCACTAAGTTTCGCTAAATTCCTCCAGGGAAATTTTACCCATAAAGAGAAACATATTCTCCCATTTGCCAAACTAACTTATACATTAAAAACAAATTTAACAACTAATTACGCACCAGGCGGGTCAGTATCCCCTCCAGATAATAGCCCAACAAATCCACAAAAGGGGAAACCCTATCACTCATCTAGCAGTGACTAAAACACAGAACAAAACAACACATAATTCAACCTGTGATTCCATCAAGAGGATAAAATTCAATTCATATACCTATAAAGGTTGGTCTAGAGTCAAGCCACACTCCAGGAATCTCCTCCGAGCTTGTACCATCCGCAGGAGAAATTCTGCAGTAAACTCAGTTTGGCTAATATCTGTATTGTCCAACAGACAATCTAAAATCGCTCCCTCCGATCTCCCCAACAGCTTAGCCAAGAGTTCTTCCCTGAAGCCATCGTATAGGTGGCAGCACAGCAGCATGTGTCCAACAGTCCATTGAGTCAAAGGGGCAGCGTCGCACCAAGAAAGGAACCCCCACAAAGCGGCCGTCCAGAACCCTAGATAGTAGTGCGTTTACTCTTGCCCGGTAGATCGTCTGTTTGGCCTTCGCAGGGATCGGCATGGCAAGATATGAGGCCATGCAATCAGGGAGAGGGGCCCACTGATCGTAGTTCCCCAAATGAGGGGAAGCCCTAGACCTGGCCATCTCCATTTGCCTATTAATATCCCCTGACCTCTGGATGACCTCCCTCAGAACTGTCACTGGGGGCGTGTGGGCCAAATACTCCCTGGATAGTCCCATTTCCTGCAAGTGAGCCTCCACCGTACTCCGCCATGGGCTCACATAGATGCCACAGCTCAATTCCTTAAGAAGCTAAGACCCCTGACCTGTAAATACTCTGCACCACATCTTGAAAGCTGACTCCAAAGCCAACTGCTGCCATCCCCTTTGGCTCAGCTCCAACCTCGCAACTGCATGCGGGGTCCCTTTGATATTGTCCAGAAGTCCCGTCAGGAACCTGGCCTGGACAGCATCCAGGTCCTTCCTAACAAAAGGAGCCCAAGGTTCAGCGCCATAAAGGACTTGTGACCTAATTTTGCTATTATAAACCCGCAAAGCAGGTGCAATAGCAGATCTACCTTGTCACGCAAAGAGACTGAAAATAGCGCGAGCCGGGCCTTTAATTGTGATCAGACATTTATTAACATGGTCCTTCCAGGTAAGTGATCTATTAAACAGAATTCCCAGATACTTAAACGTTGGGACTTGCCAAATCTCCTGAGCACCAATAATCCATCGATAAGTTTTCCTCCTACTTGTAAATACAACAATTTTCGACTTCAGATGGTTTAGTGTTAGTTTATTCGCTTCACAAATTCGACAAAACCCCTAAGTTGCCTAATCAAGCCAACGCGGGTCTGTGATACAAGTACCACATCATCCGTGTAGCAGAGACACCCAATCGGTCAACTTGCCAGCCTAAGGGGAAAGCAAGTTGAAGCAGCCATTTTGGGAATAACTGCATTTAAATAGAAGTTGAAAAGGACTGGAGCAAGGTCACAGCCCTGCCTAACCCCAGTGCAGGCGCGGATTGGTGAGATGACATGTCCCCGAGAGTCCAGCCTCACCCTCAAGGCAGACTCTGAATACAAAGCGCGGACTAGACACACAAGCCTTCGGTCAGCAGAGGAGTCCCGGAGCTTTCTCCATAGGACTTCCCTGCTGACCGAATCAAAAGCAACCCTCAGATCAAGGAAGGCCGCATATACGGCTCCACTCTGCACTCTATACTTTGCCACCAAATGATATAAAAGAAAACATTGCTCTATAGTGGAGCGTCCACGCTGGAATCCCACCTGCTCTGGGGCAATGATCCTGTCTCGCTGCATCCAGTCCATCAACTTATGAAGCAAAAGCTTCGCATATCTTTTCCCAATTACTGATAAAAGACTAATGGGCCTATAATTGGCTGGGTCTTCCCTTGGGCCCCTCTTAAAAATAGGCACTACTAGAGCCATAGTCCATATAGATGGAATCTTACCAGTGCTATTAATGGACGTAAATAGCTTTGCCAGCAAGGGCAACCACCAGTCCCTATGCTCCTTGACAAAGTTAATGTGGATTAAATCTGGACCAGGTGCCTTATGACTCTTAAATGAATCGATCAGGTCATCAACCTCCCCTTCCATAACCGGGGGCCAAGGGGGCAATGTCTCCAAGCTATCATTCCAGCCTAGGGGCTCCTCCTCCTGTGAATCTTCCACTGTCTGGTAGAGGGCCAAAAAATGCCTCACCCAGAACTCTGGAGGGATTAAGTGATCTGATACCCTTGGCCTGGGATCAACAGTGCAGGGCCAGCCTGAGGCATGTGCCAGTGACGCCCAGGCACATGGCCCCGCGGAGGGAGGGGCCCCGCGCTGCCGATCGGAGTGGAGACGGCCGCTACTTTTTTTAAACTTTTTTTTTTCTTCCCCTCACCGCCCAGCCAGCAATCACCCGACTGACTCCGAGTGGAGGGGGGAGAGGGTTTGGTTTCCAAATTCTACTGCAGTGACGTCTGCAGAGACTGTGCAGGGCAGGAGTAGGAACAGACCCACCCCCCACCCCCGAGTCAGAGTCGGACGCTCCCAGCCCGAGCCCCGCCCCCGCAGCCTGCCGCAGTCTCCCCCACCTATCGCAACTCCGAGCCACAAGAGCCTTGCTGACGTCACCACGTGCACAGACGCACCACGTGAGTCAGTCTCTACTGCACGCGCAGGCGCAGCTGCGTAACACGTGGTGAGACTGAGTCGGTGCTGTACTGCGGGCGGCAGTGCGTGTGTCGGGAGCGGGAGGTGCAGACTTAGGGTATTTTCAGACGTTACAAGATCACACTCAACCACAGTGAACCACGCTCAATCCCGCGGCAGGGCCAAAGAGCCCTGAACATTTGTTTGGCAGCCGCCAGATGTTCACCGTGCTCAATACCCACATAGGGTCAATTTCAACCACGCTTCCCGGGATCCCCGGGGGAATATCTCGGGAAGTGTGGTCAAAGAGATTCCCACAGGGAAACAACAAAAAGTAATGTCTGGACGCCAATCACCCGCAGGAACCAAAGAAAACGATCCCCAGCCAGGGACAATGCACGCAGCGTCGGTGCCAGGCAACCAGCAACAACACAACCACTGGAGGGAGATTTAAAGGGAAACCTGCAGCAGGGAAGCGTGGCGGGATGGAGCGAGGAGGGGCGTGGAAGAGAGCGGTGGGCGAGAGAGCGCGGGTGGAGGAGGAGGAGGAGGCAGAGGCAGGGGCAGCGGTGGAGGGAGCGTAGGCAGAGGAGGGGCAGGCGGGGGTCCCACTGAGGATGGAGGAGGTGGAGGATGAGCACCCGCAGCAGCTGGGGCATGATGCCCCGGGGACAGCAGCCGGACCGGGGAGGAGGAGGCACCCCGGAAACGGGTAAGGGGAAACAAGGGCAGGGGAACCGGGGGCACAGGGGCACCAAGGGGGGGCACGGGGCACAGCTGGTCACCCGACAGGGAGGAGGGGGAAGGGGGTGCCCCACGAGGGGGCTAGACCCGCACCCAACCCTAAACCCCCCACACCCTGCCTCCCACAGACATGGAAAAGGGCCCGGGCGGGCGAGCCCCCGGAAGACACCAGCCCAGCCCGGGTGGAGGAGGAGGTGCAGGAGGAGGAGGAGAAGGATGAGGATGAGGAGGATGACCCACAGTGGAGATGAGGGAGGACAGCGTACCACAGAGGGGGCCAGTGGGGGCTCCGGGAGACCCAGGACTTCATAAGGATCTGGGGGACCCTGGAGTACCAGCTGGAGCTAGCGCTCAACCAGCACAATGAGCATGTCTACAGGACATAGTGCGGGACATGGAGGCGGCGGGGCACCGGTGCACCATGGTACAGTGCCGCTCAAAGGTCAAGGAGCTGAAGAGGGGGTACAAGGCCATTCAGGACAACAATAGGCGGTCCGGACACGGGGCCCGGACCGCCCCATTCTACAATGCCCTGGACCGCATCCTGCATATGAAGGGCTCCATAGTCGCCCCACAGCTCGTGGGGAGCGCTGTGGTCCAGGGCAGGGAACGGGCCAAGGTACCCCCTCCCCTCGCTGCCCCCCTGGTAGACACAAGCTCCAGGGCCCGGACCCCCAGGAGGAAGGCCCCGGGACTTCCGGCACCTGCAGGACCCCCCCCCCGGACAGCAGTCCGGAGAGCACCCACCCCCAGGCAGGGCACGCGGAGTCTGAGGCCGGCATCCTCATCACCCTCAGCCAGTGGTCCATGGGGTAACACTCCCACACTGATGGGCCGGCCTCGGGAGCATCCGAGACTGACATCGAGGGTAAGAGGGTGACCCAGAGGGGGGAGGGACCAGGCCCACGGGGGCAAGGGCCAAGGGGGGGAATGGAAGGGCCAGCCCCAGCCCCAGCTCCAGGCTGAGCCCCAGCCCCCCACATGCAAGCCGGGAGGGGGCCCAGCCCCAGGTTGCCCAACCACACACCTCAACAACCACACACACCCCTCCTTGCCCACAGGCCATGGACTGCCCCGGGACCAGACCCAGGCGACTGAGCAGGCAGGCGCTGAGGAGACCGGTCAGCAGGCAGAGGAACCAGGTGAGGCATGCAGGCCGGTGGGGAGGGCACTCTGGGGTGCAGAAAGGGGATCCCCGGACAGTGGGGGGAGGGGCTGTGGTCAGGGGGTGGGGAGGGGCCGGGTGATACGCCCGGGGACCCGCAAGGCCCCTGCCCCATCCCAGGCCAGGGGCCCGGGGCAGGATCGGACTCACCATCCCGTACCCACAGGGCAACCCCACCAGCCAGTGTCCCCTGGGCCCATGGCCCCAGTGCAGCGCATGAGGGAGCACCGGGCACGGGTCCACAGGCGGAGGGAGGACCAGGAGGAGGAGATCGTCCGGACCTCAGCAGAACAGGGGGAGAGGATGATTGCAACTGTGGACCAGATGGAGGCTGCCATCGAGTGGTCTCTGGAGTGGACAGAGGCGCGGGACAGGAGGCTTCAGGCCGAGGTGCACCTGGAGCGGAGGCGGGAGCGCCGGGAGCACAGCAGGCAGGTGGAGGCGCTTGGGAGGCTGGAGCAGGCCATCACAGGCATGGCACGGGAGCACTTGGCAAAGATGGATAGGTCCCACGACATTGGGACCTCCCTGCTCCTGCACGCTGGCACTATGTGCACCTATGTGATGGCAGGTGCCCCCCCGGGCCTCCTGCTGGGCCCCTCAGTGCCCCCGTCCCCTGCCCGGCCGCCCCAGCCAGCCCCGCGCCCCCAGGGACTGCGCATCCACCTCCCGGTGTCCCCCATCCTCCAAAGGGTGCAGTCGCCATGGGGGGCGCCCTGGGTCCCGGCCCCCCCTTCCCCCAACCACTGCCCCCACTGCCGGACCAGGAGGAGGCCCAGGACAATGCTGGGACCACAGACAGCGGGGACGAGGGGAGCTCACAGGGATCCACGGTCCGCATCGGACGCTCACAGGGCCGACCCAGGAAAAGAGGGGGAGTGGAGGATGGGGAGGGAGGGGGAGGGTGGCATGAGGGGGGCACTACAGAGGGCAGGGCACTATAGGGGTGGAGGGAGAGGTGTGGGGCGCACATGTAATCGGCCATGGAATAAATGTTGGTGCACAGTCATGCCTCCAGGGCCCATATGTGGGTGATGGGGGGGAGACGCACCCATGCTGGGGTCGGCCCTGGGAACCCCAGGGGGTGGCCCGGGGAGGGGAGGCCCTCACACCGGGGCCCCCCGGGTGATATGTCTCACCAGGGCGTCCCGAATGTGCTTGGAATAACGGTACTCCCTGGGGTTCTCGGCGTTAACGTACATGGGGCACTGGACCGGGGGCCTGGAGGGGCTCGGGGTACTCCAGGGCTTCCCCCTCGGTCTCACAGACGTGGAGCACGCAGCAGGCAGCGATCACCAGGGCGGAGGTCTCCACGGTGTAGTCCAGCCACCCAGCGAGACTCCTCCAGTGCTGCTTGAGGGCCCCGAAGGCTCGCTCCACCACGGTCCTGTTCGAGCACAGGCGGGTATTGTATAGCACCTCCGCAGGGGTCCGTGCGACAGGGTAGGCCTTCATCAACCAGCAGGTGAGAGGGTAGGCAGGGTCTCCCAGGATACAGGGGGGCATCGGTACCCCCTTGATCCAGGTCATCCCCATGTCAGCGAAATCCCCCTGGAACATCCGAGCATAGAAGGGGGAGATGGTCATGATCCGGGCGTCGTGACTGCGGCCGGAGTTGTCCATGAAGATGTCTATGAAGCAGCTCCGGTGATCCACAACCACCTGCAGCTGCAGGGAGTGGTACCCGTGCCTGTTCACGTACTCTGCGGCCTGTCCTGCGGAGGGGCAGAGGATCTTAATGTGGGTGCCGTCCACGGCTCCCATGCAGTTGGGGAAGCCCCCGACCGCGAATCCCGCCATCACGGCCCCCTGGTCCACCAGCTGGATCGTTCTGTCCAGGAGCACGCCCTCCACAGCCTTGCACACATCCCAGAGGATACAGGCAATGGTGCTAACGCCTACCCCGAAGTGCTGGGACACGGACCGGCAGGAGTCGGGCGTGGCCAGGACCCAGACCCCTATGACCACCTGCTGGACCATGGGGATGGGGGCCCTCATGGAGATGTGCTGTCGCTCTAGCCAGGGTGTAAGGAGCTCCGCTAGCCGGAGCAGGGTGAGCTTGTCCATCCTAAAGTGGGCCCTCCAGGCTGCCTCGTCCCACTGGGCCAGTGCCCTGGCCCACCAACCCTGTGGGCGCTTTGCGACCCACAGGCGCCTGTCAATGGGCATAGCGAGCAGAACAGCCCGGCACATGGTCTCCCTCGTCCACAGGAGGAGCCCAGCAGCCTCACTGAGCGCTGTGGGCCAGCTCCGGCCCCGGCTCACGGCCTGCCAGTCTGCCCTGGAAAGCCTCTGTGCCCTGAGCCAAGCAAGGGTTCTCCTGTGCCCATGGTGGGCCCTGCGGGCCCTTGCAGCTCTCCAGGCCAGGGAAACCTGCAGGTGGGCGGCCAAGTGCACCTCCACTGTGAGGAGGCGCAGCTGCTCGGTGTGGTCGCAGTGCCACTCGGCTGCGAGCGCGAGGTGCATCCACTCAGCGGCAGCCCTGTCCCACTCCATGGTGGTGGGGGCCCCGGGGGTTGTGGGAAGCCAACTATGGCCCTCTGATGTCCGGGAGGCCCCTTGCCAGCCGCCCCCCCCCGGGGTGCATGGGTCCGTGGGCATGCACTTGGTTCCACATGCTGAATGCGCATGGGTCCTCGCACCTGCATGGGAACGCGGTTCCGTGCACTGCTTGTGCAGCTGCATGCCATCAGCCACCAACACCCCCCCATGCCTGTTTGCTACACCGTGGCCTTGGCAGCCCGAGTAGCTGTTCTGTGTGTGCTATTGTGTTCTGCAGCTGTGCCGGGTCCGCAACCCCATGCCTCGCTCTGTTGTGCTACAATGTTGCAGACCGTGGCCGCCTGTCCTGTCCTTGGGATCCCTCGGAGGCCCCCCCCCCGGCCCTGGAGGGTATGTTTGCCCCCCTGTCTGTGGTGTTATTCTCCCTGTGTCGCCGGACCATGGCCGGGTGTGCATCCACCAGGCTCCCGCTTCCCAGCCCCCATGGGGCCCCCCATATCTGGACCTTCTGCGAGACCATGTCTCTGTGTGACCTGTGGAATACCCCAGCCATGCAACTGCTCCTGGGCAGCCCGGACAGCCATGTGGGTGCCTTTGTGAGCCTGAGCTCTGGCCTTTGCTACTTCGGCTATGAGGCGACCGCTAGTGATTGCCGGCTGCATGCGGACACCCTGGGGCTGGTCCGATTCCCTGAAGGACGCATCCCGGACATGAGGTGTTCCCATGTGCCTTGGTCCACGGGTGAGACTGTGTCTACGCTGTGCGTGTGCAGCATGGGCACCTACACACTGTGCCTTGCTGAGGGGGGCCCTGCCTTGGCCGTGTCCTACTTTGCCTGTGTTCACGGGGCGCATGGGTACCAGCGCACCCATGCGGCAGTGTACCACCGGCTGCTGGAGCTGGGACGTCTTCCTTGGCCCCCTTCTGCTGCCGACTGCTGTGTTTCGGAGCCTTCCGCAGCGGAGCTGTCGGACCTGTCGGGGGTGTGGTCCCGTTCGGATGTCCAGTTAGGGCTTTCGATGCATGATCCCTTCGAGGCGTACTACCTGATCGCCCACCACATGTCCTTGTTGGGGTACCGCCGGGGCTTGCTCCATTGGCCCCACCTGGTTCACCGGGTGGGGCACCTGGCCCCTGGGCCCGTGATCGCCCCCAGCAGCTGCCCGTGAGTGTGCCTCCCGGCGCCCCGGTGTCCTGCCCCCTTGTGGGCTGCCGCCCCTGCTCGGGGGGCTGATCTCCACTGGCTGCTCCCTCCCTGATGTCTCTGCTGTGCTGCTGTGACGCCTGCTTCCCGGGGTGCTGCTGCTGCTGCCCCTGCCTGTGGCCCCGGGCCCCCTCCGGGCCCCACACCCCGGTCTGCCTCCACACCCGGGGTTCCCCTCCATGGTTGTCTTCCCTGGTGCCTGGGTCCGGCACTCTGCATGGGCTCGGCGCCCCACCTGTGTCCAGCGAACTGTCCCCACCCGCCAGCACTGCCACCTGCTGCCAAGCACCCCCCTTGGGTGCCTGTGTGACCTCGGGGTTCCGGGACCCTCAGACTGGCCCTTGGTCCTTCCTCTGAGGGGGGTGTCCTTGGACCTGCTGTGCTGCACCAGCTCTCCTGCCTGCCCTCCATCGGCCCCTCTCTGGATTTGGGGTCTCCGTGTGCATCCTGGACCGTTCCTGGGTGGCTTGCTGTGCATTGCGGGCCCCCGCTGTGCCTTGGCCTGGAGCTCCTGAGGCCCCCCATTCCGGGACTGCCTGTGCTGCTGTGGGGGTGCCCGTGCGGACAGTTCTGCTGCGGGGAGTTGTGGTTGCTGGTGCCCGTGTCCTGCCCTGGCCCTTTGCAGTTCCCCCCCCCGGTCCCGCCCCCCCCCCCCTTGCTCCCGGTGTGCCTTGTGTGTTGTCCGGACGCCCGTGTCCCCCCTTCTCTTCCCTTCCTTTCCTTTCTGGGTGTGGGTGTGGGTGCGCCCGGGCGTGTGCTTGTGCTGTGTGTTCCACTGTGCCCCCGCTGTCTGTGTGCCTGTTGTGTGTGGTACCTGTCCGGCTCTTCTCCCTCTCCCCTCTCGCTTCCCGTTTCCCTTGTGTGGGCGTTCCCTTGTGTGCCTTTTGGCTTCGTTTGCCCTCAGGTGGCCATGTCCGTGTCCCGCCCCTTCCTGGTGGCTTCTGGGTGTTTTGACCATGGCCAAGGATCGGCGTAACGTCTGTTGCACTGCCCCGGGCCGTGATCTGCCAGCCCGATTCCCTGCCGTGGTCCCGGTCCCTTCACGTCTGTTCGGGCCTTTTATTCGCCCCGGGGGGTGGTTGTTTGGTTCACCCACACCAGGAATGCACTGTGGTGAACCCGCCGCCCGTCACGTCTGAAAACACCCTTAGTGAGACACGATTTTCCTTTTCTGAGGTAGCTCTTATCATCAAGGTCTTTCAGGTGTTTGATTATTTCATTTTTAAATAGTGTTTTTTCTACCAGCTTTCCAGCTACATCTGCAAGAATAACTGGTTTATAGTTCCTTAGAATTCCAGTAAAACCTAGGTATATCATCTGCCAGCCTCAAACCCACCCATCGAGTAGTACCCAATTTGAATCATAGGATGCATATTTTGTTGGAAACTTAAGTCACTTGGTTCTTGAATTCGTTTAAAATCCATACATGAATCTCTTTTAGATCTGGTGACTTTTTGCCATAGAATTAGGTGGTTATTGGGGGAAATGGAATCCAAATTTCAAACCCCAGGCATGACATGGGGACATTCTTTAACAATTTTGTAGGTACTGTTCTCCTGGAATATCATTCATGAACCCACGATTCATGTAATTATTGATTGATGTTGTGGTTATTTTCCCCAATCATTTATGAACCCATGATTCATGTAATTATTGATTGATGTTGTGGTTATTTTCCCCCATCATATTGCTCTAAAATTCTTTTTTAATGCTGGCTGTCCAGAAATAGCACAGACTTCAACTCTGCCACATACAGAAAAGGCAGTGCTGCTATCCTCCACTCTGCTGTCTGCCTGGCTCTCAAAATCTCCACAGCTGAACTACTTTCAAAGTCATCTACAGACCTGATGCCTCTGAGCTTATCTAGCCATTAGAGAATAAATTCAAATAATGAATTTACCCATTCATACCTTTTCACACCTGAAATACAATAGATTGTGCCTCTCATTAAGCTGGTGTGTGATGATTGCTGAAACTGGTGGCAAGATGTTAGGATGATCCTTGGTTATATACCAAGGTGGATCTACCTACATTGAATGTTATGTGAACAGGTTGCCTCCAAGCTACAGAGGATTCAGAGGCTGCACTTGCTAGCAGGCATTGCCACGCTGTCTTATCGTAGTGGGTAGAACAGGTCTGGGTTTTAACAATAGTAGCCTGTGGCAGTTGTATGTGGGGAAACAGTCATAGACATGTTTGCAGGTGAATTTGGAGTATCCACAAAATAGTGACCGTTCCCCATCAAAAATCTGAGTTTAGGCCTATGTGCTTCTCCTGCAGCTGTTGATGGTGCCAGTAAAGAGAAGTACAATCACTTACTCTAGCTATATTATTATTTTATTTTATTTTATTTTATTTTATTGAGACCCTCTTGAACTTCAATTAAAACATCATATGAATGGATTTTTGC
Organism: Sphenodon punctatus; assembly: GCA_003113815.1. Taxonomy (NCBI): domain Eukaryota; kingdom Metazoa; phylum Chordata; class Lepidosauria; order Sphenodontia; family Sphenodontidae; genus Sphenodon; species Sphenodon punctatus. Next base: position 42,358 of record QEPC01013412.1, read on the forward strand.
CTTTATATTTCCCCCCTTTATGTGACTGCCTCTGATGATGGGTCTTTTCATCTTTGAAATCAAAAACCAATCTCTGCACTAAAATTACCTTTGCTATTAATACATGTGAACTAAATTCAATCTGAAGAAATGTGTGACTCCTGCCCACCTCAAGCATCTTAAAATTAATTACTAGTCCAGGCTCATGGCTGGCTTGCTCCCATTTTATATATCCACTCTGTCTGTCAGGTGCATCATGTCAGCTAGTACGGTTTAAAATCTTCTAGGATCACTATTTGATAAAATGACAAGGATGATATAACTGGGCTAGTGCTACCCAGACCAGTGTGGTTAGAATTTTAACCCTATTAGTATTTTAATCTAGTTGCCTGGGTAAAGTTGTACCTAAAACATTTCCTCTCCTGTAAGAATTAACAAGGCCCCTGGATGGTCAGTGCATACTTGCTCGATAAAATTCTCCCAATAGAGTCCAGCTATTTTCCCTAAACGAGCCCGCATTGCACGGTGGCAAATACACAGTGATAATTGCCCATTTATAGGCTCCTGATGTGGCAACAAAACCAAGTGCGAGCTGGGGGAGTACGACCATCACGATATCCTTGAACGGTGATGGCTGGGCAATGAGGCAACCCAATCCTCCACACGCCCTTCCACGCTAGTTATATGAGACTGCTGGCGAGGTGTAGACAATAAACCCATCTAATTCTACTGGCAACTTGGCCCAGGTTTCCTGTAATAATATTACCTGATACTTCTAGGTAAGCAAAATGAAGTCTGGCTCCCTACTATGCCTTGCCCTCCCTGCAATGTTCCAGGAGCAAAGTGCAATAGACCCGCTATTAAGGTCAGTAATCAGTCATTGTGGTGGGGCCATTCTCACCTCTAGATGATCATCAGAAAATCCACCTAACTGCCCAGGTACTGTAGAAATATTTCCCGGGGTCAGTTCTGGATTACCTGCCTCTTCCCTAACCATAGCCCCCTCCCCTCCAGAGGAGGCCTCCCAGACACTTCAGGAGCAGAACCAACCTCCTGAGACCCATCCAGGACCCCACTTGGTCCCTGGTCAAAGCCTGGGTCAGGTCGACAGAGCAAGCCTTCTTGGATGTTACCTTTTCCGCCACTTAACTGTTGAATAGAGGTACTTATTCACGGAGACGGGAAGGCTGCCAAGGAATCCGAACAGAAGCTCTCGCCGGTTTCCAAGACTAAACTTCCTATCTCCTCCAAGAGGGCCACCAACTCCCTTGCTGATCTTACTATAGCCCACTCCTCGACCTCCACCCCCCCTACCTGAGCAGGCAGGCAGGGACTCAGGTGCATCGCCATGTTCAATAACCTCTTACTTATAGGGAGGGGAATAAAGCTATCTGATGTCTCCTCTGGGCAAAACATAGAAGCCCCAGGCTTTTCCCCAGGAACCCCCAGCAGGAACTCCTCCCGTTGGGGGTCTTGGGTACTAGTCTCCATTAGAGGAGGAACTTCCCCATCCCTATACTCAAAGACCTCACCCACCTGCACACCCCCCAAGAAAAAAACAGGGGGATATGCTGCAGCAGATGCGAGATAAGGTCTAAATTACGAAAATTGATAATTAGGGGCTGAGTTCTCCGTTAAGATGGTAATAAACAAAATTTACTAATATGGTTCCTGGGAACAGAGACACCCAATGTAGAGGACAAATGGAATTGTATGTTTTCCTTTGATCGCCAAGATGGGAAAAAACCATTAGGCAATGGTCTAATGTGGAATGAGAGGGCTTTCTGGACCAATCTCGGGCTCTCATATCTTCGTCCCCTAGGTCTAGAGTGTTGCAACTTGGCCTGTCCAGCAGGGGATCCAATAAAAGTCCTTTTAGGCATAGATGCCTCTATTTCTGGGCGCACCTCCATTTTCTCTACAGCAGGGGGGACCTGTGTCGGAATACTGGCCGTTGGCTCTACTCGATTCCCATATTTCCCCACCATATTCCAGGCATCCAACTTAAGGTTTAAACTCCTTATTTCACTAATAGATTCAATTACCACCCCCACTGAGCCTCCTGCTCTTTTAACAAATTTATAATGGTAGATAACTGAGCAGCCATTTCCTGGATCAAGGTGCTAGAGGACTTATCTAACTGGAGTGCCCCCTCTATCTGAGAAGGATCCTCAGGATTTGGACAGGATGTCCCAGGCAGTCTATCGTCCCTCACACCTGAGGAGGGCAGAATGCCTAGGGATCCATTTGAGGAAATCAGGGAAGGGGAGGGAGGACAAGCCTCTTGTAAAGATACAGAGGTACAACAAGAGGGAGGATTCTTATCCTTTACCCTTTGAGGTCCCTTGGCTGCAGGCACACAGTCCTCAAGGACCCTTTGTCTAGAATGTACCTTAGAGGCATCCTTGCGCTCACCTGTATGCTTTCTGGTTAACATGACCCAAACCCAGAACTGAAAGGTGTACTGAGCAGGGCACACCAAACAAAATAGGTGGCCGCCAAATTTACAGGAAAGTACCACCCCAGGGCCCAGCCCAAGACACTGCCGGGGTCCGCAAGCCCTTAAGGTGTAGCGCCGGGGCGTCCCTGCCCAGAGCGCAAACGCACTCAGATCAACTCCCACGCAGATGTCACAAAGTTCAATCACGGGGAAAGGGCCCCCAGGTAGCCTAATACAGCAGCAAAGTTGCACAGTTCAGACAAACAGGTAGGTGATGGACAATCTAAGGCTGAGCGCTACCAAATGGTTACCCCTTCTTTCTCCTACAAGGAGAGCGGGGGATCCCCAGGCGAAGACAACAACGGCGGCGGGGAGCAGATCCAGCGGGCATGAGATCTGCAGCGATGTCAGTCCAGCAGAGAAGCCCCCGGGCACCCCGGCCCAGCTAATGGCCCCAGCCAACGGCCGACACCCTTTAAGTGGCGCCCCGAGGGCTAGCGTCTGAGGGCTGATGCCCATAGGGCCCTGCCCTTGGAGTTGTTACCTGGGGAAGGGGAGGGACAAGCAGAGTGGCAGCAGCTTCCTTCAATCACAGCAGCCCCAGTCCCTCCAGCACCAAACAAGTCTGCAGCTTCCTCTCTTAGTATGAAACCACCAGGAAGGAGGGAAGGTAGAGCATGACGCAAGGAAAAGCAGAGGAAATGCTGCCGTCTCCTCCAGGATGCCGTTTCTAGCTCTGACCTCGCCCTCTGCCTCTAACTACGCCACGCTCAGAAGGGGAGGAGTTTGAAGCAACACGTGAGCACGGCAGCCAGCACTGAGTGCGGTATCCACGCCGCTCTATTGGGTGGTTCTTCTCAAGCTCCACCGCCTTTTACCACGCCGTGCTCTGAAGTGGAGCGGTTTGGAGAACCCCAGAGACATCAGTGCAGCAGCCGGAGCTGACTGCAGTCTCCACACCGCTCTTCTCAGTGGCACTTCTCTTCTCTGGGGTGAGTCGGAGGCAGCTCCTCCGGTGTTTTTTAGGCAAAAGTCATGGAAGTCATGGAAAATCTGCAAAAGTCACGGTGAGGGGGGAAATTCACTAAAAACGTGAGCCCTGTCACTACTGTGGACTAAATCTTAGCCCTAACCATCCCCCTTTACGCTGATTCGCTCCCTGAAGAGTGGGTATTTTCAGACGTTACGGGATCACAGTGAACCCATCAATACCCATATGGGGTCAAAGTGCCCTGAACGTCTGTTAGGCGGCCGCCAGATGTTCGCCACGGTCGATTCCCACATGGGGTCAATTTCAACCATGCTTCCTGGGCTCCCCGCGGGACAATCCCCAAAAGCGTGGTGAAAGAAATCCCCGGCGGGAACCAACCAAACGTAACGTCTGACCGGTGACCACGGCCCGGAATCCCCGGTGGGATTCCAGCTCATGGCCAAATAGGGCAGACGTTGTGCCCACATTGGCCGTGGTGCCCACCCATCTCCCCAGGGGGCGGCCAGTGGGGGGGGCGTGTGGCCGCACGTTGCGCCGCGTGGCCCCACCCCCTCCTCGATTCCCCGCCGGGATCAGCCGGCACGTCTGTTGGACGTGCTGGAGCGATCCCGGCGGGGAATCATCTGGGTGATTCCGAGACGGGGTAAATGCCGCCCCGTCTCGTCTGAAATCACCCAGTGTCTAGGGAATGAGCAGACCCCAAGCCATACTCTCTCCCCAACACCAAGTCTTTTCATAGAGCTGAGGCTCTGTGTACCAAGGGCAACAATGTTAGTATCAATGGATGCACAAAAAGCCTTTGCTCAAATTAGATGCTTATTAGAAACTTTTTTTAAAATGAAGTTTTCGGGTAATTTTGTGGGTCACAGCTATATATAAGGACCTGGTCTCTCAAATTTTAATTAATGGGGAGCTTACGGAGAAAATTATATTGGAACGTGGCACCTGCCAAAGATGCCCACTCTCACCATTATTGTTTAATTTGGTGCTTGAGGTAGTGACCATTGCTATTAGAAGCGAACTGCATATTAAAGGGGTCAAGATTGGGCCACAGGAACATAAAATGGCGTTATATGTCGATGATATGCTGGTCTATTGAACAGATCCAACAACATCAATGCCTAAATTAGTGAAACTCATAGATGAGTTCAGTGAAATCTCGGGCTACACAATTAACTATCATACATCATTGGTGCTACTGTATATAGAAGACACAAAACTGAGAGAAGAGACTGAAACAATTACTCCATTTAAAATAGAAAAAGTCAAGTTCAAATATTAGGGATCTGGATCGCGAAAGACCTAAACAAGTTATACACATTTAATTTTTTGAATACCCTTAAACATATCCAAATAGAAATTGAAAGTTGGTACAAATTAGCAACATCCTGGCTGGGCAAAATCAACTTATTAAAAATAATGGCTCTCCTGAAAATTTTGTATAACTAACCCTGTAGTTATACCAAAAACCTATTTTCAAGCCTTGGAAAAAAGTTTGCTTAAATTCATCTGGAGCGGTTAAAAAAAACTAGTAGCAAGAAAATATTATACGAACACCAGACAGAAGGGGATATAGGCTGCCGTGGACATATTTCTATACTACAAGGCAGCAGTGTTATGGGGAGTTAGAGAATGGCTGATAGCTAATAAAGAGACCCTTTGAATAGAAATTGAGAAAGAGATATTAAACACACAATGCTTTATTTGCTATTTGAGTTTCAGGTTGGGCCACTAAACACACACAGATACAAAGGTAAAGCAGATTACCACCAAAGAGACAACTGGATAAGAAAACTTTTGTGCTGATAAATAAGTACTCCTTCTGGATATGTAAATCTTATTGTAGAGTTAGCTTTCTGTTGAATAACACACAGCAGAAGTTTCTTCAAAACAGAACTTTACTAAGAGCTCAGAAGACATGCTTCCATGTACAGACTGCATGGGACAAGATGGAGGACACAGGGAGAGAAGGACGGGGGAGCGGAACTGTTTCATCCCCTGACCCTCCCACTACTGGACAAGCCTCATATTGAGCTTGCAGGGCTTGCAATGGGCTTTTACTTGTGGCTGTTGCACAGTCCAACAAATCTTATTTATTATATGTACAATAAAAGCTCCAGCAAGTGCTGCAGGCCCCAGTGACTCTGTCTGGTAGCAACCAGTCTCAGCCAGTTCTGTGTAACAACCACATGTGCTCTATAAGTTTCAGTTCCCAGTGCTATTCTCTTTTTGTACTATTCCCACAAAAACTGCTGGCTTTCAAACACAGGGTTTTAAAAACAAGTCTCTCTCTTCTTCAGCGTTTTACACAGAATGCCATTGCCAAACAGATCTCTTCACATTCTGAATCAGAGGATTGCCAAGCAGATTATTAATTATTATTATTATTATTAGCAAGCATTTATATAGGACCAGCAATGTACCTAGCGCTTTACAATGTAATGGAATAGACACGGTCCCTGCCCTAGGGCTTACAATCTGAGAGAGGGGGGGTGTGTGTGTGTGTGTGTGTGTGTGTGTGTGTGTGTGTGTGAAACAAGTGTAACATTCACAAAGATGTGAAGTCCCAGGTGCACGCGCTTGGCTTGGTTACATCGAGAATGATGGCTGGCTGGTCCATGTGTTGAGGGTATGAGTACAAAGACCTCAGGTAACAGAATAAAATATCCCAAAATACATGCCATTACAGGACATTAGTTTCCCCTGCTTTACACCATGGAATGTCAACGTTGGAAGAGACCTTGGGTAATTTCAGACGTTACGAAAACGCTGTTCACCACAGTGGATCCCAGTGGATCTCGTGTGGTGGCAACGCCTCCGTGAACGTCTGTTTGGTCCTGGCCAGATGTTCACCACAGTAAGCACCCGGCCAGGATCAACCTTGACCACAGTTCTGGACCTCAGGCCAGCTGGAGGTCCAGAACCATGGTTAGATTGGCCATGATCTGGGATGGGCCAAACGTAACGTGTGTTACCTTGGCCCATCCCGGATCATGGCCCCGACCGCGATACGGGATCAGGCACAGTGACTGCATTGGCCACTGTCTCTGCCTGTCTCCCCGAGGGCGGATGGCTGTGGGAGTGTGTGGGGGGGGCAGGACTGCACGGCTGCACATCGCGCAGCCCCGCCCCCTCTGGGATTCCCCAGCATGATGGAGCCGGCACATTTAAAAGACGGCCGGCTTCATCACAGACCGGGATCTGAGAGAGATCCAAAGTCTGGATGACCCATTAAGACTAAAATGAAGGACTTTTACTTGTATATATTAAAGGCCAATAAAAATGATGAAGGGCTTTTGTTTTCATATATTAAGGGAGGTCCCTCCTTGTTTGGGGATGTTTAAAGAACATTCATTACAACACTGTGTACAAAGAGTGAAGAAAAGCACAGCTTACAAACACATATAGGCCAAGTGATGTCACACACACACATGTATTATACTTAATACATATAAAACAAATAAAAATAAAAACTAGAAACGGGGTTAAGAAAAGAACAAAGGAATGCAAAAATAATGACTTTAAAATGAAAGGGTTTACTCTTTACATATAAAATAAAAGTTGAAACTGAATTAGGTCAATTAAAGATTTCCCCGCTCCCAGCCCCCTTTCTTTGGTGCCTAAGTAAAGAAATCCATCCTTTAGGCATGATCCAAGCAGAAGAGAGCGATGTCACAGCATGGCATACTGTAAGAAAAAGAACACAAAATCAATTTAAAGATTTTTTA
>QEPC01013412.1:60486-105639 GCA_003113815.1 Sphenodon punctatus
CTGGGCACATCCCACCTGGGAGGGGGCTTAGAAGCAGAGATCAGGAAAGGTTAAAGTGACACTCACACTAACTCACTATCTCTACTCCCAATGCCCCTAGTGGTCATTAGGGTTTGTTGGTGCAAAAGGTGATGTCATCTGGAGCTGTTTTTCCAACAAGTGGCAGGGGTCCAGTACCGTAGGTTAGAATAGCGTAGACATGTTATAAGCAAGAGTCATCTCCTTAAGAGATGGGAAGGCCCATATGCTGGAAAGCAGGGTATGGCAAGCAGCAGGGCAGCCTCCCTGGGAGGGGCATCGAGCGAGGGCAGTAGAGACAAGTATGGTCCCCCGTCGGCAGGTGCCCTCAACCTTACTCAAATTCGAAGGATTTGGTCCCCTCACCTGTGGCCAGGGCCACTGAGAGGGGGAGACGTCGTATGCAATGGGGTGGTAACCGAGGGTACATCGGAACCACCCCTGGGTTACTGTTTGAGGTTAAAAGTTCAGGTACTGGACCCATATCGCACTAGGCAATTACCCCCACCTGATTTTGATTGTAATTTGCTGAATAAAGAGTGCGGCCATTAAAATCCCAGCAATTGTGTCCCGTCTCCTTCGGTGCGTCAGCAACAGAGCTTCGCTTGCCAGCTGATCCCATGCCAAGAAAGGGGCAGCCCCACATCCAGTTGGCACAAATGGAGGCACCTCCTCAGAGAGGAGTGCTGGCCTCTTCCTGCATCCATGCCAAGGCTGGGGCAGCTACAGAAAGGGAGGGTGGGGAGCTGCTGGTGAGGAGTATGTACGCCCCGTCCTGGAGCGCAGGAGCTGCCTCAACAGCTGTTTCAGTGTGGAACTTGCTCCTCCAGATGTTCAACTCCATTCCCCCCTCCTCAGCTTTAAAAAGCACACAAAGATTCTCGGGGCGCTTTTAGGATTTGCTGCTGATTTCCCTTAATATATTTTCTCTTCCCTCTTTACCTTCCCTTTAAAAATTGTTTTTAAAACAATTTTAAACAAGTGCCATTTTTTGGGTGGGGTGGGTGGGCACCATAAGAATACAATTATTTGTTGTTATGAATAATAATAGTTGCACCATTCCTGCATGGGGCGCTGGAAGTTCAGTCAGATTGCTGAAGGGGATACTGGCAAGGCATCCATATGCAACTAGTGCCCCAAGCAGCCTCACAGTCATTGCGGGGAACTATGGAGGGGGCAGCTCACTTCCACCTTCACTCTTCACGAGCAGACTCCTGCACCCACAGGGCCAGGGCTGTTGATCTCTACCCACAGGGTAACCCTGCGCCAGATTTGTGAGCCTGCTCTTCCCCAGCTGGGTAATCCACATCACACATCCCTCTGCTGCTAGCTCACCAGCAGCCTGCAGCCCCCCTCGAGGCTCACAAGCTGCTGCTTCTTTCCGGTTTCCTAGGAATCCTCTGAGGGCCCAGGACACATGATGTGGGTCCTTTACTCTGGCAGGGGAGTCCCCAGTGCCGCTTACCTGAAACAGCTCCCAACTGCCAGAAGACCAAGAGGGTGAGGAATCTTAGCATCTCTGCAGGGGAGGCCCAGGTGAATGAGCCCAGCAAATCCCTGGCTTTATAAGCAGCTGTCACTGGGATGTGCCAACACCACGTCCCCCTTAAGGGAGTGACATTGTAATTGTAACCAAACCAATCAACTTGAGCACATGAGCTCTTTGGGCCTGACTCTGCACCTTATATGGCATATTTGAAGCATGGCAAGCTTCAGCATTGCATACAGCTACCTGTCTTTGCATGGAGCGTGTGGGTTTTCTAAGAAAGTGTGTGGTTTTGCCCTTAGCATGCGCACAGGATAAGTGGGTCTGGTAGGTTCTGATAATGGTCGTGGAGTTTTGCAAGTCCAACTCCCCATCTGTTTTGACCTTGAAATATCCTGTCTTACATACAGGCCCTTTGCTTTTGATGCAAACGTGTTAGCCCACATTCTATTGCAAGGTTTTAGCTGCCTATCAGAGGCTTTATTGACCTTCCAAGCAACTCTGCTTTGGCTTTTCCAACTAACCCATAGCCACTAAAACTACATAGCTGGCTCCAAAGCCCCCACCCAAGTTCCAGAGAAACCCTCAACTTAGCCTAGAGCGCAGTGCCTCTGCCAGAGCAAACAGCTCCAGGTGACAGATGGGGCTAGTACATCACCTCATGAGCCCCTCACAGCCCAGGTTCCGGCAGTTGGCAGCTCTGAAATAAGGCTGGTGGGGCACAGTGTGGTTCAGTAGGACAGGTCTCTCACAATGCAACATGGCCTTTGACGTTGATTGGCTACCTGAAGAGAGCCTGGGGAATAAACAGGCCTCAAGCCATCCTCTCTCCCCACCACCAAGTCTCTTCATAGAGCTGAGGCTCGGAGTACTGAGGGCACTGCTGGGAGGAAGCTCACATCCCTGCGATTCTGCCCATTACCAGTTGCTTCCCCGCTGGCAGTGAAAACTCATCCATCTACGAATTCCACAAGTCCGCCACAGAATCACAGGACAGGGTGTGCAGCTCCACTGGATCCCACAAGCCTTACGGGCCTGCCACGCTCCTTGGAATGGCTGCATCCCCTGCCGCTGGGAGGGGAGGCAGGGGATCCCATTCCATCTTCTGCACAAGGGCCCATTCCAACCTAGCTACTCCTCTGCACAGAACCAGGGCAAAACACAAACCCAAGCAGTCATTCTGCTCTCCTTCACACATCACCCTTGAATGCATTTTTCTCCATCCAGACACAGATGCCCAAAAGGTACCGAGTACCTGGAGCAGAGGAGAGCCCAGACTTGCAAGCGGTGCAGCTTCCCCTCACGTTACTACCCCTGGAAGCAGTGGAAGGGGCAACTGGAGGGGGAAGCCCCTCCTTGAAGTATGGCAACAACAGGCAGCTGGACACTAGGGAGGCTGGTATATAGGGATGGGCGAACGCGGTTCGGAAGTTCGGAGTTCGGACCGAACTCGAATAGTTCGGTCAACCGAACCGAAGGGTCGAACCGAACTCGAATTCGAACGTTCGGAGTTCGAACCGAACTCGAACAGTTCGGTCAACCGAACCGAACGGTCGAACCGAACTCGAATTCGAACGTTCGGTTCGGATGCGTTCGGTGAGTTCGGAATTGAATTTCCATTGGTTTCAATGGAAAACACATTATCGGCTGTAACTTTTTTGTTTTATAAGCTATGTGGCTGAACTTTGGGGTACCTCTACCTTCAATAGAACTCATTATGTGCAGCAAATATCAAAACAATTGGATAAAGGAATCCGATTTTAGAAGCAGTTGCATTATTGTATTTTGCAATATTCTACATATACATTCTTAGCTGTAACTTCTTTGCCTCACATCTAATGTAGGTGAAACATGTTAAGTTTATACCCCTTCCCATAGTAACTATATTTGCCAAATTTCAGAAGGATTGGACAAAAGGTCTTGGTGGTATAAGCAATTAACAAATAAATGTATGTCTGATTATAACATCTTTGTAGTCCAACCAGTGTACATGAAATTTGGCAGGACTATATATTTCACTTTCATGATCATCTCTGCCAAATATCAGAGAGATATTATAAAGGGTCTCAATTTTATATGCCTGTACAACAAATGTAGAGAAGGGGCCTATGCCTGGGATTCTCTTATGTCACTGTGGTATAAGATCGGTTTGTGATGCAAATTGGCCAACAGAAGTGGTTCCCTTTATCAAAATCTCCTGTACATTTGCTGAAATAGCAGGAACGGTATTTGATACATTCCTGTCAAATATCCTGTAAACAGAATGGAATATCAAAATGTAACAGCTGGAAATGTATTTTCAGGTTAATGTCTTATACCCTTGGGACCCTTTATCCACTCTTTCCTAAAATTGGCAGAAATATTAAGCATATAGAGGGATGTAATATGGACAAGTTTCATGAACATTGGATGCAAGATAAAGAAGTTGTAGTCATGAATGTGTATGGAGCTTTTCTTAAAATCACAATATTCAATTGCTTCTGAAATCAGTTTCCTTTATCTAATCGTTCCGAATGTTGGTCTACTTGGTGCGCTCCATTAGGGGGTACAATCTCCCTAAATATCATCAAAAAGTAATAAGAAACAAAAATGTTATGGCCAGAAATATGTTTTTTAGTTTTTTCCTTTTATTTCAAAAACTAAATGTCATTTTCAGTTCCCGATTGCACCGAACTAAAGACCGAACCTATCCTGACCGAACCGAATCCCGAATCCGAACTCAACATTCGATCCGAACCACCGAACGGCCGAACATTCGAACCGACAAACCAAACCGAACGGGCAAACCGAATGGACGAAACGAACGCAGCCGAACCGAATGGCCGAACTCGAACCACGATCTGTTCGCCCATCCCTACTGGTATAAGAGGGAAAACCTGCACAGGGTGCTCACCCAGTTGTATCTTTGTACACATGGTTTGCATTAAAGGGTTCAGCCCATGATTTATTTATCTATTAATTTATTTGATGTGGGCAGCAGTTCTAAAACCAGAAATTTTAGAAAAAATGATTTTTTTAAATAAAAAAATTAAAGTTGATTTGTAAAGCCATTTATTTGGGGGCTACATCTCACAGGTTTTGAACTGTTTCTCCTACATGTCAGTCATTACTTTCTACTTGAGCCTCAAAAAGTGTACTGAATCTTCTCCACTAACGGCATGTTCATACAGTGGGAGGGAATGGAGAGGACAGACCCAGCACCCTCATGAGTTGGGGAAGGTGGAGACAGAGAGGAAGGTCTGTAGGGGCAGATCACAGCCATAGAACTCCGGAAGCTCTTTAGACTATTCCCTTCGCTTGGTACAAAAGGTGGGTGTGAATCTTGCTTCCACTGACTTCCCAGGATGTCTTCTGTGGACCTGCTTATCTGTCTGAAAGCAAACACGGACTCACTTGCCAGCTGATCCAGTGCCAAGGGGCAGCCCCACAGCTGCTGGACACTCAGTATTTCTGACACAGGATAGAGACTATTCAACACATTATTGAATTGCCCACTATTCCTGGAGGTCTGGGGAAAATTTATAACCCCTCTAATCGATCCATTCCCAGGTAGACCTGGGAAATTTTATGAAAAGTTTCTTCTTGGAGATCATTGTAACAGAGTGACAAAGAAAGTGGCTGGGTATTTAAGGCATGTGTGTATACAAGGAAACAAATTGTTGCTCAAATATTTAATAGCGTTATTATAGATTAAATTATCAAAGCTAGAGCTGGGCCAATAAGAGCTCAATGCCACCGCTTGCATTATATTTTATGGATTTGTATTTTATTTAATTTTAAGGTTGTGATAAAGTCTGACGTTAATTCGAAATGTTGAATCATGGGGACTCATCCAACTCAAATGTGATTGTTATTTTAGTGTAAACTGCAATGGCTTTTGTCCACACAATAAATGTATATTATTATTATTATTTCTGATGGATGATCATAGCATGCACGAGCCTGAACTGCACAAACCACACAGGGAAAACCAGACAGCATGCGGGGCTAGCTTTTTTTTAGTTGGTTGCTTTTACTTTCTCCAAAAATGAACAATCTGATGCAACATACTGCTGCCATGTGAATTCTGGTACGACTGCTCCCTCGTAGTGAATCGGCTTGAGAGAGAGCGCGAGCTGAGGGAGATGGGCCAAGGTGCCTTTAAGTGTGAGGTTAGAGGGTCAGGTGGCAGGCAAGACTAAGGCTGGAAAAGGCCAGAGTAGCCTTTAGACTAGAAAGGAGCAGGGCAGGCAGCAATCTTCCTCCAAGAAGCCTGCCTACCTTCCTGCCCTGTGCTTTACACCATAGAATGTCAGAGAACCTATGGTTCACGTGATCCACCAGGACCCCTCCCCACTGGCTCCCAGCTCTACGGCACCACAGCAACTGGTCTCAGGAACAGCACTCCCCTTGAAAGAGACCCCTCCCTGTTGAACTGGAGTTCTCCTAACCTCTCTCCTCCTCAGAGACACTCCCTGAGGCACCAGCCTCACTCTCCTTCCTAAAGGTGATCACGGAGAGGCTTGTTCCCCTCCCTGCCTTGTGATCGACTGAAGAGCTGCTTGTGACCTACCAGTAGATCCCTATCTACCTCTTAGTTGCCCCTGCTTTACACTTGAGAGCCATCTAGGATGCCTACAGCTACAACATCCAACGCAGATGGCTGTCCGGCCAGTGATTCTCAATGTTTTTTGTGAGCAAGACCCACCAAAACACTTTTTAAAAACCCAGGAGCAGGTATGTGCCCAGGCAGCAGCAGCAGCAGCGGGCCCCAATAAAGCTGGCAGCGTCAGCAGAAAGCCAGCATAAATGAGGATGTCAGACAGAGCAGGAGGTAGGAGCCAGAGAGGTAAGGAACCTGAAGAAAGCCATATCCCTCATCAGACGCCAGGACAAGTAGCAGGTAAGGACACAGGGTAGCTGCACCAGAGCTCATGGGTCACCCAGGCCCTACCCTCCTCCGGAAACCTAAGACCCTCCCAGCACGCACCTGTGTCCCAACTGACTAGCTGAGACCGAGAGCCACTGCCTTTTGCTGTAGGAATCCGGGGGTCTATCACTGTCTTCTGTGGAGCTGCTTATCTGTCTGCAAACACAGCTTCGCTTGCCAGCTGATCCCATGCCAAGAAAGGAGCAGCCCCACATCCAGGCTGGCACAGACACAGGCAGGTGGTTCCCTTTGCCACATGCTCTCACCACCCAGCTCTGCTGCCACCTCTGGATCCAACACACCCGACTGGGCAGTGAAACCTGTGTTGCTTGCCCTGTGATCAAGCGTGGACAGGCCAGGGGTGGGCATTTCCTCGCTCTCGTTCCTCCCCTCCCCGGGGATAAGAGAGGTGTGGTGGCCAGCTTGTAGGAGCGGATTCAGGACTGGAGTCTAGGGGCAGGCTGAGTCATGCTGGCAAGTGTTAGAAGCCACTTGGTCATGGAGGCTAAAGTTGGGTGTCTGAGGCCTTCGCTGGATGGACAGAACCAGTGCAGGTTGAAATGTACAGGACATTATATGCAAAGACCCATGTTCACTGCCCCATTGCCACCATTGGGGAATATGCAGTGAATCTCAACTCTCACCCAGACAAGGCGCAGAAAGATGAACTGCACAGCAGAAACTCCTGGGAGCCTGGACCCATGGCTAATTCTACATTATTTGGGCCTCTGTAGGCAAGGCTTTTCTAGTCAATTATTTTTTTTAATTCCTTCTTGTTCTTCTTCAAAATTCTCATCTCCACAAACCTGGGAGCCTCTGTAGGAGACAGAACAAGCCGGGTTAGACATCCGCGGATGGGAACTAACTGCAGAGAGGGAAGGGGTGTCACAAAGAGATACTGGACTATAGGTCTAACAAATATGTAAAGCTAAAGGGTAAACATGTATGTAATGTTAAAGCTGAGAACTAGAAACTCACTTCATGTTATCATGTAATATAAAACTGAGAACTGGAAACTCACTCCAGGAAATGGAGAGAGACAAAGACAAGGATGGATGTGTATTCACTAAAGACACTAGACAGAAGCCCCATGAAGTTGTAAATGAATCTGCACGTCTTCCTGTTTGCCTTTCTGCGGACGGGACTGGGAACACCAAGTCTCCAGGCTTCTCCAGGTGGGAAAATCAAACAAAGGAATTACAGAAGTATTTAAAGAGACAATTGGAATTCAATTCAACCACTGACTTGCTGAGCCTCAGATCAAAGCTGGAGGAAGGGCAGCAGCCTGCCAGCCAGCTTTGCTGAAGCGATGAGAGAACGTTGCTTTCTACCAGCTAAACGACAAAGTGCCCAGCCCCAACAACAGGCTGAGAACGGTTTCAAGCGCATGGACTTTCTATAGGGTAAGACTTATCTAGGAACTCACCCAGTCCAGATTAGGAATGCGTTATTTAATTTTGGGTTTAACTGCCACTCTGTAGTCAAACTATCTTGGCTTATGTAATCAATACACTTTCTTCTTTTCAAAGAAGTGTTCTATGGTCTACATTGGGAACACAAGTGAGTAACTCGTGCCCTCAAGCACGTGCGAACCCAGAGAGAGAGAGAGAGAAAGTGAGTGTGTGGATAGGGAGCTTTTCTGGACCTTGGGTAGCAAAAGAATTATCCCCTTTGCAGAACTGAATCAGCCAGAGAGAGAACTGGTTCAGGTGGGCAAGTGAGGGAAATTGAGTCACCCAACCCAGGCAAGTGGGGTGTTGGACCCCAACCCCCGTGACAAGGGGTTTTGCTCAAACTCTGCAAAGAAAACTTGACATTGAGTCAAATACATGTTCAACACAAACAAATACTCAATGCGCACTTGTGAGGAACAGGACACTCTGTTACGCTTTCCGCCCCTCTGGCCCTTCAGACAAAGACCGAACACTACCAGGCCACAGTCAAACAAAGGAAGACGCAAACCCAGTTATTTCTCTTTCCTTTACACATCACCTCTGAGACCTTTGCTCCCCATACAGATGTCACAGGGAGATGAATCCTGCTAGAGGCCATAGCAAAACAAATATTGGGAGGATGACCAAGGAGCAGCCGGATTTAAGGCCTTGCACCCCAGCCCCAAGGGATCAGTAAGCCTGTGCAACACCTTGCCCCACAGAAAGAGCTAGAAGCCCAGTAATGGCAACATTGAAACTAAAACGATGGGGAGCTTAGGGGGGCAATCCATCCTGGAGCTTCAGAGACAGATAGGGCCTTCTTCATCTACTGCAACCATGATGGTAGACAAAGTCCTGGGAGGCAATTTATTCATAAGGATTTCTAGCACGGACACACCACAGGGAGACACACCACAAGAGCTGAGCAGCAAGGCTGAGACGGCCCCCCCAGTCACCATCCCGCTCCAGACATCTTCACTTGTAGAACTCGTGCTCCTGCTCATCCTTCTTGATGACGGTTTTGTAGGCCTTCTCAAAGTCCTTGGCCAGGACGATGTAGCGGTTCTCCCGCACTGCCAGCATCCCTGCCTGTAGATAACAGTAGCAGAAACAAGAGTTTGGGAGTGGACGGGAGCCATGCTCTGACTCACGTATGTATCAGAAATAGGGGGTGCAAAAATTCAAGAGGACTCCTCTTTGGGGTAGGGGGTTCCCATAAGGGTAGGCTTTAACAGGAGCTGGATCATTCCATTAAGACCTGTTGGGTGCTTCTCCAACACGACCAAGGGCGGCTACTGTCGGAGACAGGATGCTACGCTCGATGGCCTGAATTAGTATTGAGTTACTGATATTCTTAACCCGAGGTTCTCTTGGGGAATCATTGTAGAGTAATCCCAGAGGAAGTAGACCTTGCCCTATATCCCTCGTTACTACAGCTTATTCAGCAACCCATGCCCAAGGGCCTGTGGTAGGTAGGGAGGAAACCCAGCTACACCATCATGGTTGGGCCTTCCACAGCCAGGCCTGTAAGGAGGAGAGGTGGCTACAACAGGGAACCAGCCCTACCTCCTGGCAGATGGAGTTGATGTCGGCACCTGAAATCTTATCTGGCCGGGCCACGTCTGGAGCAGAGAGTGAAGGAAACATCTACACAGAAACCAACCCCGCCTGGTCGGTCTGGGATAGAGGGAGAGAAATACAGGGAGAACGTCCCTGAGAGCCACTGCCCTTATGTCCTCTCTGATGGATGGGTGAGGGGGGCACTGTTCATGAGCCTTCCAGAGACTGCTGAAAGGACAGTCAATACCAGCTTTACAGTCGTGTATTTATTTATTTTAAAGCCCTCAATTCTATCCCAGCTAAAGAGAATAGGGAAAAGCCTAACATAAAAGCCTTACTGGAAGCGTTTGAAACTCTTTAAGAGTTAGGCATTTTCCTTCTTGTTGTTAGTTGATACAAGGTTAGGATGGTCTTAAGGGCAGTTGTCAGAACAGGAGACTCTGATGACATGAACCACAAAACCATGAATCACGTGATTAACTGTTTCACAGGCTGTAACAGCAAACAACATCCTCGCTCTTGATATGGCCTGAGACCTGAGCATGAACACAGTTTGCTCCCTCCGGGCCCCCATCCCTTTCCTTCTCAACCATTAAGTATAGGGCAACTCCCCACTCGAGTGGAATCCCAGACAGATTCGGTCTCCCTAATCCCCCCTGAAGGTCTCGTGGAAGGATACAGTCTTCTAGGTCCACCTCCTCAGAGAGGTTCATCTTGCTGGTGATGGTGGAGAAAATAAGGCGTTTCTGACGCCGGTCTGGCAAGGGAAACTCAATTTTGCGATCCAGGCGGCCTGGCCGCAACAGCGCAGGGTCCAGGGTGTCTGCCCTGTTTGTGGCCATGATCACCTGGGGAGTAGAGAAAACAGGCTTCGTCATATCACCAAGCACACAGGGGACTCCCCAACCTGGAGATGCCTCTCCCACCCCATGCTCTAAATACTAGCCCCACTGCTTGTTCCAAAGCTACAAAGCCTCCCGCCTATTGTAGCTGAGCCCTTGTGCTGCTAAGGATATCGTTTCCCATAAAGCAGGGACAGAACAGCTCCCTTCTTGAGACTCATACAAAAACTAGAGACATACTGAAACTGACCCTGTACGATTCAAGCTATGTCCTAGAGGAGATATTCTGGCTCCTTTGTTTACTGCTTTTATTTTTAACAAGATAGACAAACGCCGCCTTGATATTGCTTCCCACTCCTCTCCATCCCGATTGCTTCCCCCCCTACTCCTCCCCCTCCCTCCCCCTAGCCCCCCCTTGAGGAAATCACCTCCCTGCTCTCCACTTCCAACCTTTCCACTTGACCCTATCCCTTCTTGTCTCCTGACCTCTATCGCACCCACTGTCTCCCCATCCCTCCTGCACATAGTCAATCTCTCCCTCTGTACCGGCTCCTTTCCCTCTGCCTTCAAACATGCCACTGTTTCTCCTATCCTCAAGAAGCCTACCCTTGATCCTTCCAATCCCTCTAACAACCCATCTCCTCCCTTTTGTCTCTAAGCTCCTGGAACGTGCTGTGTACACCGGCTCTCTTGACTTTCTCTCTGCCAACCCTCTCTAATCTGGATTCTGCCCCCTCCACTCCACGGAGACTGCTCTTGCTAAAATAACTAACGACCTTCTCTTAGCAAAATCCAATTGCCTCTACTCCAGCCTTGTCCTCCTTGATCTCTCTGCTGCTTTTGACGCTGTTGACCACTCTCTCTTACTTGACTCCCTCCACTCCTTTGGTTTCCGTGGCTCAGTCCTCAACTGGTTCTCTTCCTACCTCTCTGACTGATTCTTCAACGTGTTTCTTGCTGGTGCCTCCTCTACTTCTCTTCCCCTCTCGGTTGGAGTTCCCCAAGGCTCCATCCTTGGCCCTCTTCTCTTCTCTCTATACACTCTGTTCCTAGGCAAATTCATTAAATCCCATGGCTTCCAGTACCATGTGTATGCTGATGATACCCAACTCTCTCTCTCTACCCACGCTCTCCCTCTATCTAGTCTCGTCTCATTAACTGCCTCTCTGACATTTCTACCTGGATGTCTCATTGTCAGCTCAAACTTAACGTGGCTAAAACCAAACTCCTTATCTTTCCCCCTAATACTTCCTCTCTCTTCCGTCTCTGTCTTTGTTAACGGGGTCAACATCCAGCCCGACCCTCAGACATGTAGCCTAGGGTTCATCTTTGACTCCTCCCTCTCCTTTAAACCTCAGATCGATTCTAATCCTATCGCTTCTCTCTGCAACGTTGCTAAGATCCGTCCTTTCCTCACAGTTTCCTGTTAAAACCCTTGTCCATGCCTTGGTCATCTCTCGCCTCGACTATTGCAAACTCCTTCTCACTGGCTTCCTTGCTCTCACTTTGCTCCTCTCATTTCTGTTCATAACTCTGCTGTCAAGGTCATCCACCTTGCTCGCCACTTTGACCACATACAGTCCCTCTCCTTCTCTCTCCACTGGTTCCCTCTTCCTGAATGCATTCTGCACAAACTCCTGGTTTTTACCTACAAGGCTCTTCATGGCCTTGCTTCCCCCTATCTCTCAGCACTCATTTCCCACTACACTCCTGTTTGGGAGCTCCGCTCCTCTTCTGCCACCACCCTCGCCTGCTCCTGGTTCCCCTGCTCCTCAAAACACATCTGCCCCTTTTCCCTGGCAGCCCCCCATGCCTGGAACTCCCTCCCTGAACACATTTGCTCAGCTTCTTCCCTCCAAATCCCTCCTCAAATCCCACCTCTTCCGTCAAGCTTTCCCTGGCTTCTCGTTCCCCTCGCCCCCTTGCTGACTTATCCTGAATCATCGTAGCTTGTGTAACATTCAATGCGTAACTACACCTTTGTAACTAAGCCAAGCATCTGCACCTGAGACCTCATGAGTTTGTGTATGTATCCTTGTCTTTCCTCTGTTTCCCCACCCCCCGTGTCTCTTCCCCTTGTCTCTCTTGGGTACCAGGTACGTTGCTGGCGCTATATACATGCTTAATGCTATATAAATGCTTAATAAAATAAGAATAAACTTTTTGACTCCAAACGTGCAACCATTCTTTGCAACCGGCTCACAGTTCTGCCTTTGGGATTATGGTTTCTATAATATTTACCCAGCCAGATGTTCTCTGCTATGAGGTTTTAAACACTGCCATTCTTCACTTTACTGAAGCCCTGCTTTTCCTGCATTGGTCTGTTTTGCTACTGTTGGGACAGTTAACTATGAAACTGATCAGATTCAGAGCAGGTGGTGGCGCCTCAGGCCTGGGGAACAAATGCTACCCATGTCAAAGTTTTAGGTGGTTTCTTCCAGTTACTGAATCTGGCCCCCGGATCCAATTCCTACCAAGTACTAAAAAGCTGCGCTCGGGGTAAGAGAACAGCGATGAGGCTATGCACACAAGGATAGGAGACAGATCGCTGGCATAGATCCTCTTTCGGAGCGCACCCCCACTCCCAACTTCTATGTGGCCCCTGGAGCTTGGGCTAATTTTCAAAGTGGCCCCTGGGAGGGAAAGGGTTCTTCACGCCTGGCATAGGCCATGGGGAGGGAATGCTACCACATGTATAAACTCCTGGGAGCCTGGGGCAGCGAGGCTTGATAACACAGGTCTGCCCAGGGCAACCGGGGCTGTGGGGAGCAAGGACTAGGGTTTCCTTGGCTGCTGAGAGCTGGTCACGCATGAGCTCAGGACATTTGTTGTTTGGGGCACAGGGTGCGATGGGATACCTACTCTGGGACGTGTGTAGCAGAGGCTACTGCCAAGTTACTGAGACTCAGCAACCCAAGGAGCTCCCTCCTGCTAATCCTGGCAGCCACGGAACAGCATATAGCCCGAGGCCACCAGGATGGTCTGGCCTTTGCTGGGGTTGAGGGAGATTTATGCCTCTCAAAAAATTCAGCTACATCCACGGAACTTTACCTATGCCTTCCAAAGAGGCATCTACACGTAAGCAGCACTACAGAGGACAGAGTTAAGGATGTACTTGGAATTTTTCAGGAGCTAGTCGATAGACGACAGTTGTCGTGACTATAGTAAGTTGCCCTTTGCTGGGCCAATTGTAGGGACGGTGGAACCCTTAACTGTATTTCCACTCCTACTGGGGCTTGCATAGAGGTCTTAACTCACATTTTGTGTCATGATGCTGCGAGTGGATAATATCTATCATTTACACAGCACTGTAAGAGGGCGAAGAGCTTTAAAGGCTGTTATCTCCTTAATTCTCACAACTTCCCTGTAGGGGAGAGAGGTCAGTCTCATTCCCATTTTACAGAGAGGAAACTGAGGCTGAGAGAATGCACATTGCCGCAGGCCATTGCCAAGTCAGCTCCTAGCCCCACACTCCATTCATTGGAGCACACGGACATTCCTCCAACAGCGGCAGATGGATTCCCTTTTGTTTCAGCAGGTGGATGAATCACACACAGCTACCTTACGTGGGGATCAGTGAAGAGAAATGGTTGGCACCCCCTTTTGCTTCATGTCCTCACACACACACACCCCTCACTCGCACCTTGACGTTAACGTTCTGGTCGAAGCCATCCATCTGGTTGAGCAGCTCCAGCAGGATGCGTTGAACCTCCCTGTCCGCTGCAGAGAGACAGACAAAGGCACCAGCTTAGCTCCTGCAGAGAGCCTCCCCCCCAACCCCAAGCTTCCCTCCATGACCACAGCCACTTCGCCACTCTCCTTGGGGGGTATCTGCTGCAGCCAGTGGGCACAGCATCCAGGGAAATGGGTCCTAACCCACTGTGACAATGCAGGTTGGCACCCAAGAACACAACCCCCCCATGCAGGAGGCAGCAGAGACCACAGCTCTCTGTTCTCCCCACACACAAAGCTTGGAAGCAGTGTCCGAGAGGGGAAATGCCCCATATCCCTGACGCTCCAAGCCAGCCAGTCTCAAGCCACGTGGAGCCCCACTGGAACCACTGCCCAAGAGGCAAAAGGCTCCACATTCCATTTCTTCCAACTCACCCCCAGTCTGGGCGTCAAAGCGCTTGGTGGCGATGGCGTCGATCTCATCGATGAAGATGATGGCTGGCGCATTCTCTTTGGCCAAGCGGAAGACATCCCGCACCATGCGCGGCCCCTCGCCCAGGTACTTCTGTACGAACTCCGAGCCTACCACCCGGATGAAAGCAGCTGGAGGGGCAGACAGTGTTGGCACTCAGCTTCCTGTGCTGGGCAATCCCCACGCTACTTGTAATCTCAGAGGGTGCTCTCCCCCCACTGGGCAGAGATCCAGAGGCTCACCTGGGCCACGCCACCCCATGGCACCATCCCTGTGCCAGCGTCTGACACCCTACATCAACCCTCCCAACACACAAAGATGAAGTTTTCAGTAGAGCTGAATCGAATAGTAAAAAAATGATTCACGAGTATTTCCAAGTTTCCAAGGATCGGGGCTGAGTGTTTTAGCCGGTCCTCAGTAACGTGGCCAAATACTCAGTACAATACTCAATATTTTACCAAGTACAGAACACCAATACCCCTTAAGCCTCTATAAGGGGGTGTATGTCCCTGGCTCCCCCTTCCTGCCCATTCCCCGCACCCCCATTGCTCAATCGAGGCGTTACCGAGTGCCGTACTGAGCCAATTCATCGCTTTCTTGGTAAAACCGAGTCGAGTACCAGGACACTCAGTAAAAACTGAGTAATTCCAAATACTGAGTTTCAGCCCGACTTTTTAGGCACAGATTCTACTGCCTTGCTGACCCAGGAAAAAGAATTCTGGGCCACTGCTGTCACCCAGGGGCCCAGCAGGCTCCAGGTCTCCAATAATTGTACTAGGCAGCCTAGATTAACATGGAGACCCTGTCTACATCCCTGGGGTAGGCACTGCTGCTTTGCCACAGAATCTTGGCCTGCTGGCTCCTTGTCCTGCTGACACCAATGAATGTTCCTGACCTGTGGTGTGATGGGCCACTGCTTTGGCCAGCATAGTTTTCCCACAGCCTGGGGGCCCATACATCAGGACGCCCCGTGGGGGGTCAATGCCAATCTGCAATGGAACACAGGGAGAGGAAGAGAGACAGGGAGAGGTGAAGGTTCCCCCTGTGTGAACTCTGAAACAAGGTTACGTTACTCTCCAGGAGTAGCCTCCTCATGTGAACAGGCCCTTAGAGTCAGCCTTCCCCATCCATTCTGCACAAGGGGCAAAAACACTTCAGACACCAGACAGAGGGCAGAGTTAAGGATGTATTTGAGGTTCTCAGACTCTATGAGAACCTCGCCCCAGATGAGATCAGCTAATCCCCAGACCCCCAACTTCTCAACACAAAGGTCAAACCCCCTAAACTGTTTTCCAAGATACTGTGCTACATTTCCATAGCTAGATGGCACTCTTGATCCCCGATTTCCTCACTGAGCTCAGAGGACATGGTAGGTAAATAGAGGAAGGCAGTCCCATAGCTTTCTTGGGGGAATTACTTAGTTGAGACTGGGGTACAACCACGGTACAGATCAAGGGGGCTGCCCCCTGGAAGTCCTGCCCCAGCTTGGCAGTGGTGACACTGATCCTCCAAGGGGTGACTGGGGGTACAACTACCCTTCCCTTCAACTTGGTCCAAGGAAGGCTACAAAGAGTGAGGGAGATGCAGTACGGGGTGAGTGGCAGCCAGACCTGCCAGGCCAGCTGCTGTGGAAAGTGGCCTGGATAGGCACCCAGTTGCCTTGTGAAGGAGAGGCTATTGACTTCTGGTCCCTCCATCCCCAGCCTTGTCTCTGGTTAAGACCAGCTTGAGTTCCAGGATCAGGCGCTCATGACCCTACATCCACGGGGGCTTCCCCCTGTGATTCAACCACAGCTACCCGATGCCTCAGCCACACCCACCTGTTTGTAGAGCTCAAAGTGTGTGAGAGGCAGTTCCACAGCCTCCCTGACTTCTTGCTTCTGGATGTCCATCCCACCAATGTCTGCATACATCACGTCCGGCTTTTGATCTGCGTGAATAAGCCAAGAGTACTGAGCACAGCCCACATCCAGCTGGAGGGTGGATGCATCTGAAAGCATCCACAATCTCCCTGCCTCAGAGCCACCAGAAGTCAAGCAGGGCCAGGGCCAGACAGCAAAGTCCTCAGTAAGTGGAGGGGAGGTCTAGACGGAGGGACCCACCACGTCCAGTTGACAACAGCTGTTAAGCATAGCTGGCTCAGCAAAAGAGGGGCCCTCCCTTACCGGTCTTCCTTGTTCTCACTTCTATTCAACGCTCCATTGCCGAGCTCATCCACTCTTGCCTGCCGCTTTCATCATGTTCTTCAAAGCCATCGCCTCTCCCTCTGTTGGCTCATTCTCTCCCTTTGCATCCAACTCCTTATCCTCCCCTTCAAGGCTCTTCATGACCCTGCTCCTCCCAACTTTCTGCCCTCTTTTCCCACTACATCTCAACCTAGGAGCTTTGCTCTTCCTCTGTCCTCACCCTTCCCTCATCGCAGACTCTCCTGCTCCTTAGGCTGCTTTTGCTCCTTCTTCCCTGCTGCCCCCTATGCCTGCAACTCTCTCCTCGAACAAACATGCTCTGCTCACTCTTGCCTGACCTCCAAATCCCTCCTAAAAATCTACGTCTTCTGTCAGCTTTTCTCTAGTTCCTCACCCTCATGCTGACTGCGGTGTCTTTTTTACTGTCTTATCCTTCAGCATTCCCTTCCTCCCCTTGTCACTAAGCTAAGTACACACAGCTGCAATGTCTCAGCTGCATGAATGTATCCCCATGTGTCCCCAATGTCTCAGCTGCATGAACGTAACCCCTAATATTCCCCTTCCCTTGCCCATCCTGGATTGTAAGTCCCTCAGGGCAGGGACTGGTCTAGAATGAATGACAAGCAGAGACAGGCACATTGCTGGCACTATATACACACAAGAACAAAAATCCAACCACAACTTCACCCAACCCATGAAGTCCGAACAGCAGGGGACAGCCAATTCCACCAGGAACAGCTCCCAGGGCTCAGCTGCCCACTGCCCCAGGAGTTTGGCTCTGCCCTCCCAGGGTTTAGAACAAAAGGGTTTGCCTACCAGAGGTGAGCATCATAATACTGCTATCGGCCTCTGGGGGCAGCACATCCACCAGGGCATTACTGTGCTTGTGTAGAGCCACTGAGGCATTGGGTTTCAGCAGCTCTCGGTCAATGGTGCTCAGGATCCGCACGTAGTAATTGGAGCCTGCATGGAAAAGAGACGGACACAGAAGTGGGTGTTGGGGATCCTTGCCCAGAAGCATCCAGCTCCGCAACCCCACCTTGTCCCCCAGGCTGGTACCTGTGGTGGAGCCAACGATGGCGGTGTTCTGATCCACGGCCTCCAAGAACTGGCCGATGACGAGAGGGATGCTCTGGATACGCTTGACCTCCTCCTGGGCGTGCAGGAACTCTTTCTTTAGGTTTTTCTGTTCGTCCTTGATGTACTCCTCCTGCACTTCCAGGAACTCCAGCTCCTGTTGCAGCTTCTATAGACAGACACCACAGTGGGGGGAAAAACAGACGTGAAAACAACATCTATGGCCTGCTTGGTCCTGGACCTCACACGCACATGTGTGCAGGCACCGCCAGATGGTGGCCTGGGACCGTCCCAGGCTGTGTCGGCGGCTAACCCGAGCTCTGACCTCAGAAAACCTTTGAGGACACAGCCCAGGCTAAGGCCTACCCAATTGGGCCAAAGTGGGCCAAAGCAGGCTATTATGTCTGTTTTCGGGCCAACAGACCGGCCTGGCGCCACTGTGGCTGGCTGCCATGGTGGAGTGCTGGGCATAGCGTAAAGCACATTCATGGTTCTCCCTGCTCCCCTCCCCCCGCAGGCTGTGCGGGCATCGGGACAGCGCCACAGACGTGGGCGTGTTTGTTCAGCGCCCCAACCTGGTCCAGACTGTTTCCGCCGTGGTTTTCCTCCCTGGGCCAGGTTGGGCTGCCGCCACACTTCTATCACGTGTGTTTCTACCCAGAGTATCTCTTAGCCCATGTCCCAACCAACAGAGGCGAAGGAACTACTTTGATTGAATTAAATACCCATCTGGGGCAGGGAGCATTCAGACAAACAGTACGAACTGAAGGAACTGCTTTGATTTAATTCAATTGAAGTAACTACTCCCCTTTGGTAACGTTCAGATGAACACTGTAAACTAGTACTGAGACACACTGATCACAGAAGCAAGGTCACTACTCTCACACTGATAAGTGTTCACATAAACAGTTACTTCAAAATACAAACCAAAGAGTATATACTCCAGATTTTTCAGGAGTACCTCCTCCTCTTCCTACTCCTGAATAACTATGGATGAGTGCTCGGTTTACGTGAACACTTTAGGAGTAAAACAGAAGTAAGGCTCAATGGCACTGAAGGAACCGTTCGGTGGAATGTGGTCTGACCATGCTTCTGCCTCATAAAACACACAGAAAGGAGGGAAATTAAAAATAAAAGCACTGGATATCACAGACCTCCCACTACAACTCCAGCTGAGAAGGGGAGTGTGGGGCACAGACACCCACTCTTGCTCTTATCCTGTCCAATAGCCCTTGTTCAAGTTTCTGGAGAAAGACACTCAGAAATCCTCTACAGCCCTGCTTCAACCTTACTTTGGACCTCAGGTTTGCCAGAGACAAGCCCGGCAATCTCTTCAAGTCCTCCCTTCAGCAGGCCACAGTCTCAGAGCTCATCCTCTCTGCCCCACCACTGAGTAAACGGCTCACCTTGTAGCGGCTGTAGAGATCCTCCACATCCTCAGCCTCAGGGACGAGGAAGGAGAGTCCAGTCTGAGGTCTGGAGATGGACAGGGAAGGGAGCTCATCCTAGGACACACAGACAAACGGGTAGGCTAAGAAACTTGGGAGAGCAGGGAGGCGTCGTTGCCTGCAACAGTAGCTCCAAGCACCATCCCCTGGCTAGGACTCTACTGACACCTACCCCCAGAGCTCACTGTGGAGTACAGCAAGGGCGTACCCAAGGGTTTAGATCCTAAGCCCAGCTGGGACAGGCCTAAGATTTTATGAATAAGACATTCATGAATGAATGAACTCTTAGCATCAGTCTTCACCGCAGAGGATGTTGCAGAGGCCCCCACACCAGAACTATTCTTTTTAGACAATGAATCTGAAGAACTGTCAAAAGAAGAGGTTTTGAGCAGACTGATAAATTAAAGAGTAATACATCACCAGGACCAGACGGCATTCACTCAAAGAGATCTGAAGGAACTTAAATCTGAAATTGCAGAATGACTATCAAGGATGCATAACTTATTAAAATCAGCTTCTGCATCTAAAGATTAGAAGGTAGAGCCAGAGGTGACCCTGGAAACTACAATATTGCTATTATGATTAATTATTTATATATAGCACTTTCAGTGTTCAGAGTGCTTTACAATCCTCATCTAGTTCACCCTCAGAACAACCCTGTGAGGTAGGTCCTTATTATTCCCAATTTACAGAGTGGGGACTGAGAGACAGTAACTTGTGGAAGGCCACCCAGTGAGTTGATGGCTATGATTGGATTTTAACCAGGGTCTCCTAGGTCTAAATTCAACACCTTATCCACTAGGCTATACTGGCTCATTGGACCCATCTCTGAACTGAAGTTGGCCACTGCCAGAGACAGGGGGTGATTTTTGACAAACGCCTCCCTACTTATTACCCACTCATCATGTATGTTGCAGGGCATCTATGCAGCCCTACAACAGCCATGATGGGTGGATGATTGGTGGGGAGGCGCTTGCCTAAAAAAACCCAGAGTGCTGGCCTGGATGGACCATTAGTCTGACCCAGTATGGTACTAATGTTCTTAACTAAGATCCATTCAAGCCCTTGAAATGAAGTGTGGGTTTGTAGGAAAACGGGGAATGTGCAGGACTTTCCTGTCCTAGAATTAATGGGAACAGAGGCACCAAATGAGATGTAATTAGGTCTGTCTCCAGCTCTGAGAGAAGAGTGAGGTCTAATGGGTTAGAGCAGCAGCAAGTTCAGTTGTTTAAAATAGGTGCCGCCAATTCAGATGGGTGCTGGAGACGCAGCTCTGAAGGAGGTAATTTATCTTTATATGCTTTTTTCCCCCTCGTGCTGGGTTGACATTAACACATACTACGTTTAAACAGAACACCAATATGTAGCTAAAAAAGTGGTCCTTCAGAAATGGAAAATTACAAAAACATCCAACAGTAGAAGATTGGTGCATCAAGATGATGGAGTTAGCTGCCAGGAAGAGACTCATAGGCTGAAAACAGACATAGAGCTAACTGCACTTTAACATTTCTTATGCATGTTGCAGGGTTGTATTGGTGCCCTAGGCAGCCCTGTGACATGCATAAGAAATGTTAAAGAAGAGTTAGCAATATGTCTATTTTCACCCATATTTTGCAAAAGAAACCCCTCGGATGTGTTCTCAAGCATATTATTACAGGGTGACTTCTTAGAAACTGCTAAACCGATGGTTTGTAATTTGATCTCACCCTTGTCTTCCCTTCCCATTATATCTCTTGCTGTTTTACCCTTTTCTCTTCACTGCTAGGTTACATTGTTCTTCTTTTAAGTTTATTCATGATATGACATTTCAAGTTTATTACAAATGAGGACTAAAACTGTATCTAATGTTATACATTTTGAAGATGCTATAAACAACTTATTTCTGTTTAGTTTGCATAATTCAAAACTCAATTGAAGAGTTAATCTTTAAAAGCAGGGGGGAAGGGGAATTGGCAGGAAGAAGGTGCTGGGAGCTAGGACTCCTGGATTCTATCCCCAGCTCTAGGAAGCAGTTGGGTCTAGTGAGCTAGAGCAGGGGAGGGGGCTGGGAGGCAGGATTTCTCTCCCAGCTCTGGGAGGGAGGGCTGGTTGCCAGGACTCCTGGATTCTATCCCCAGCTCTGGAAGGGAATGGGGCCTAGTGAGCTNGCCAGGACTCCAGGGTTCAGTTCCCAGCTCTGGAAGGGAATGGGGCCTAGTGAGCTAGAGCAGGGGAGGGGGCTGGGAGGCAGGATTTCTCTGGTTGGGGAGTGGAGTCTTTTGGATGAGAACAGGGAGCTAGGAAGGCAGGATTTCTCTCCCAGTTCTGGGAGAGGAGTGGAGTGAGTGGGGTGGGGGCTAAGAGCCAGGACTCCTGGGTTCTATCTCCAGCTTGAGGAGGAGGGAGGGAGGGGGGGGGAGTGAGAACAGGGAGGCCAGAAATCGGGGCTCCAGGATTCTGCCCCTTTGTCCATCTCTCTCTCAAGGGCCCACGTTACAGACAGTGACTCGGCATTTCCCCACCCGCCCCCGATACCGGCACCTAACCCCATTATCCAGGCAGAGGGGAAGGCGCGGGTCTCTACCCTGCCTCCCCTCCCCCTAAACACGCCCCTCACCCCCAATACCTGAGTTTTCTCCACCAAGATCCCGATCTCCTCCATTTTACCCCTCTTAGGTTAGAAAATAACTTCCGGGAACCGTGCAATAGCGGGTTGATGGGAATTGTAGTCATGGTCAGAGGAATCCTGGGATCTGTAGTCCCCGATGTTCTACGGCTTGCCGGACGTTGTTGTCTGTAGCCCAAGGGGCTGCTGGGAGTTGTAGTTTCACCCACTACATCTGGTTCATTCATTGGATTTATTTTATTTAAAACTGACACAAACGGCTTTCACCGAGGCCATCACCAATGACCAAACAAAAAAAATACAGAAAAAAGAAAACACAACAACATGATATTTAAAACATACAAAAAATCCCATATCCCATCCAAGGTTTGTTTTCCCCTTGGCACTTGTTGCTAGATAGGAGTAAGTCGCACTAAGCCCAGGAAAGTTTCCTGTCCTAGGAAAATGCCTGAAAAACCACATAAATTGCAGAGAGCTTCTGGGCACCCAGTGCTCTTGTTGAGTTGCCTCTAGTGTGCCACTACATTTCATGCAGACAGCCCACACTTTCCTGCAGTCCGTATTTAGGAAGGACATTTCCTTGGGAGCTGAATCCCATTTGATTGTTATAGTTCTTAATGGATCCAGTTTTTCAAAGCAAAAGAAAATTGAAACTCGTTTCTCTGGCATTGGGAGAATGTCCCCATTTATTTATTTTTTTCAACTGAAACAAATATTTTGTACTTTGTGGGGGAAGGCACTGAAAAATGATTAAACTTGCTTTTAAGTCATACTTTAAAAAGCGACAAGGTGTGAGCGCCCACGATGAGCATGTGCACGCGCCTAACATGCATCCACATTCACCCCCCACTCTTCCCCATGAGCCTGGGCCTCATCCTTGCTCCATCACTGGATGTCGCTATCTGACTGGTGGAAAAATTACTGCTACAGTAGGCTACAGGAGGAGGTTGGGGGAGCAAAAGTGATGGGAGTGGAATTTGGGGAGCATCGTGGGGAAAGGAAGGATTCTTGGGATGCAGAACTGCAGTTTTATCTAGGGAAACATTCCCTGCTCAATCATCTGTGCTGCTTATTTCAGTATGCGAAACATGTATCCGACTTCCTGCTTTATTTGCAACTCCAAGGATGCAAATGAGGCCTTTATACCCCTGGACATGCAAATGAGGCCTTTATACCCCTGGACATGCATCCTGGAAGCTCTTGACCTCACATGAAGCAAATGAACTGTCAGCCTCTAGACATCCATACTCATTTTCATACCACGGGAAACAAATTCTTGGCAACTTGGCGATTCTTCGTATTAGCGGCTCTAATCATTAGAGGTTCTAAGAGCTGGGCATACTTGCAGGTGCTGTCAGGGTTACGCTAACAGACCTGCTCTTCCCAAGGACTGATCACTTCTTATTCCCAGTGACTTCAAGTGAACCTGGGTGTTTCCCTTCGCTTAGCCAAATAACAACTGTGCTTGTTACTCTTAATCATTTCTATCGCTTTTTAGACTTCAAAGCATTCTACAAAACGTCCCTAGCTGCCCCTCACAGCAACCCTAGTGGGGATTAGTCATTACCCTTCATGGGAAGAGCTGAATAAAAATGAGAGGAAATAGACAGATACATTTTACAGATGGGGAAACTGAGGCTAAGAGAGAGTGACTTGGCCAAGGCCACCCAGTCAGCTCATGGCTAAAGACAGGATTTGAACCCTGGCTCTAACCAGCCCCTGCAGAGACCAGGCACCACAACCTGCAATCACAAGCCAAACTGTCAATGTCACACACTGACAGGCAGCCTGGCCAGCCTATAGTCCCGCCCCTTCTCCTGACTGACAGGAGTCCCTACCATTCCTTGCTCCCTTTCCGGTCCGACAGACAGGTCAGTCTCTGAGCCCGCCCCTTCAGCTGATTGATAGGTATCTCAACCAGTCCCTTCATCCACCCCGCCCCCTGGCTGACAGGCGGGTCTGTTAATGGCTCCGTGCTGGTCACGGCTGCGGCTGCCGGGGGGGGGCGTGAGAGAGAGACCCCGCCCCTGCGCAGGTCTGTGGCGGCAGCAGGTAGGCGACTTGCGCCCGGAGAGGTCACGAGGGGAGGCCGCGGCCGCGAGTGACTCTGGGGAGCTGGATTCTCCTCACGGAGCCGCGGGAGGGGTTCTCCCCCCGGGCTGAGTCCGGGGGCTGGACGGAGGCCGGGCTCAGGCTCTTCTCTGGGGCTGGAGCCAAAGGAGCCGGGCTCGGGGGCTGCAGAGCCCTAGTGCTCCCCCCTGCTCTCTAGGGACTCCCCCCCGGCCAGTCCCCTTGGAGCCTCAGCCCCAGGGGGGTAGGAGTCAGTGGGGAGATTTTACACCCCCTCCCCCCCCCCCAGGGCTGCCCCCTAGGCGCCTTTTAAAGGAACACTGTAGCTAAATGCAGTTTGAGGGCAAAGGGTGATCTCTGCCGACTCGGAGAGGGGATAAAATAAAGGGCATGTTCCCCCAGCATCGCCATCTCTCCGGGATGCTGGAGCTGTAGTCACACCCCACATGCGAGTAGGGGTTGGACTAGACTGTCCAGGTACTTTTCAGCTCCGATTCCGTAAGGACAGGACTTAGCCCAGAGGTCAATAACCCCGGGTTAAGCCTGCCCAGGAGTAGTTTCCCCAGGGATTAAGGCAGGGTTGGGGAACCTTAGGCCCAGGGGCCAAATGTGGCCCCCAGCTAGCTTTTTATGTGGCCCCTTTCCAGTTCCTTGATCTGGCCCCAAAAGGAGCGCAGAGTGGGGCATGCGCACAAGGATTGGAGACCCATCCATGGCAGAGATTCATGATCTGGACCTGCCACTTCCTTGGTGCACCCGTTAAGCGCGCCCAACTTCTACGTGGCCTTGGAACATACGTTGACTTTCAGAGTGGCCCGCGAGAGGGAAAAGGCTCCCCACCCCAGGCTGGGTCAGCTTCTATTCTTAACTGCTTAACCCGTTTAAGTTATTACAAAGGTAGGGGTCTTTTACAGTTCTGTCTCACCAGGTCTTTAATGGGGCATGCCTCATAATGAGTTCAGCTTAGGATTGAGGTTATAAGTAGGCATGAAGATATCACTAATGAACCCTTGAGCCATATTCTTGAATAAAAGCAGCCACACAAAACGTTCATTCTCTACCGTTTGACGTCTTTGGCAAAACTCCCATTGAATTTAAAGATAGAGTATTGCGCCCATGGTATGTGGTAACTTTTGCCTAGGGTAGATTACCTACAGTACCCTAGATTTCCCCCTTGGAGGTAATGTGTGATAAGCTATATCCAGGTAGAAATTACTCCACCCCAAAGTTTGGTACGGTGGCGCTTTTCCAGTAACATGACTGAGTTTAACCCCTGGTCGGAGCAGCCTCACAAAAACAGATTCGCTTTCTTCTCTCTACTCTCCCACTACCTTCTCCCTGAAAATTATCTATTGATAATCTTATCTAGGTGGTGTTTATCCCTGGGAAAATCATGTTTTGTGTGAATGTGCCCCAAGTCTCTCATGTGTACTTACTGACCTTGTCTTCCTTGAGAAAGTTGCTCCAGCTATAAGCCTCTCCTTTGTTTCTAGGCCTTTGCCTCTGCTTGTGAGCTGATGCGCTGCCCATGACATACTCACCCATGTCTGGATGTGGCTGGTGCTCTTGTCCTGAGTTCTATGCCTTGAGGTCTACACATCACACATGCATGGTATATGGAGGTGGGACATCAGTGCCCAGGCCTGCATCCCTGAGGGCTGTCTCTGTGGACAGGCTGACTAGGTGCTCTGAAATTATTTGTTTCTGAACTTCCTTTGGATCAGTTGTGCTGAGCTCCCTAGTCTTAATTCTCCCAGGTGCTAACTTCCACAAATTCCTGATTTGTCCTTGGTGCAATGCGGCGTGACAAGCCCCAAGAGCGAGCTGCCAGCTGGCCAGCGTATCACATCAAAGTGCTCCTTGCTTTCTGGGCTGAGGCAGCAGCAGTGCATGACCTTGGGTCCCATGGGAGGAACCGCGTGGTTTATGATGGCATTTCCCAAAGACTTGCAGAGCTGGGCATTTACCGAACCGGGGATCAGTGACGAGAGAAAATGAAAGGCCTTAAAGTAGCCTACCGCAAGGCCAAAGAAAGCAATGTGGGCGGGAGACCTCCTGCTAAGTGTCCCTTCTATGAGGAGATGGATCAGATCATGACACACTGTATCAGTAACAGGTTGAGTTTTCCATCGGACGCTAGTGAGGGGCCAAGCACAATGATGAACAGACAAGATGCTCTTTCTGGATCTGACCTTTGGGGATCACAGGCTGGTGTCTCTGAGAGCCAGGGGACTGAGGAACTTGGCTATATCCATCCTGACTCCCAGGAGCCGTTTGGTGAGATCCATGTCATTCCAGTGCAGGTGAAGGAGGAGGAGGAGGTGGCATCTGCTGATGAGATACCACCTGAGCCTGGTAAGCCTCATATTAATGAAAACGCATATAGGTAACTATCATTCTGAGTGGGCTGTTGTCAGCGGGGTCACTCTGATGATGTCCTCTGGGGTTTGAGAGCTTCTTCCCAAAGACAGTCCCCACTATTCCTGGAGATGGGGTGTTGAGGGAGCGGGCACCTTGGAAGCAGGAAGCCCCATCCCATTCAAAGAGAAAACATGGGACCTACAGCAGGTCGCTCTTGTTGGTCTGTGCGACCCCTGCAGGGAGTGGAATCACAGCATGTTGGTTGGAGACAGGTGGAAGCCTGGAGAAAAATTAATGACTTCTTTTTAAAAGAAAGAAATTGGATCTTTTAAAGTGTTAAAACAGATTATATATATATATATATATGAACTTTAATTGTGCTTCTCTTTGTGTGAATTACAACTTATGTGAGGTTGAAGTTGCTAGACGTTTCCATCTTTCTCCCAAACTATAATGAGAGAGACTGTACACAGCTCAATGTCACAATGCTAGCATGCTGTGTTTGGCACAGTCCCCATCTCATCCACATTACAACTCCTTGTTAACAATCACCCCCCACCTCTGTTCTAGACATAAAGAGTACAGACTGCCAATCCAGGCACTGCAAGTCCAGACACTTTAGAATTTCAGCTTCCCACTAATGTAGTGGGATAATGTAATAATAATGTAGTAATAATAATAAATAATGGAGTAGGATAATTAATAATTCTGGTTCCCACTAATGTAATGTAGTAGGGAACGGATTCCAGAATGCCCAGATCTGTCTCATCTGAAATGTGCATCTCCAAATGCCTGGCACTTTCAGATTAAAAGCTTCTGGCATTCAGAGCTGCAGTCTGTCCTCCGGTGGGACTGGGACTGCAGTGAGCAGCTAAGAAGGGAGATCACTTGCAACAGTACCAGCCTCAGCTGGGGGTGGGGAGAGACTTGCAATTTCAGATGTTTTGGATGTTCCTAAGAGAGAGAATTCTGGATCTTTACGATATTCCAAAGTGCATGAAAGAACGTAAACAGGGGAGAACAAAAGAGACGACCGTATCCTAATATGCGGTAACCTGACTTGCTTCCCTTTATCCTGTATTTATAGCTTGTTCACTTTGCTTTTCCCATCTCCCTGGCTGGCTCAGGGTTCTTACTGTGTCCTTTTCTCTTGGTATTTGTGAGTGAATGATAGAGCAGGCAGATTTGGAATGCCCAAGTTTAGAGAAATGGGAAATTCTGAAATGTTCACATTGATCTACCATGACTATTCACTGTGCACTCTTGCTGCTGCTGTTCACAGGCACGTCCACTCCTGCAGTGGTGGAGGCTCACCCTGCACCAAAACGGCTCATCTCGGCACTTGACCGCCTTGCTCACCTTCGAGCTCGCAAACATAAAGCACGAGAGGACGGGCCGCAGAGCTCCCAAAAGGGCCCCAGCCAAAAACACCCCCGCTCCCATCAGATGGAGCTGAAGAGAATGAGGCGGCAGGGGGCTGGCCAAGCAGAGGAGAAGCAGAGCCTGGAGGAGTTCATCCAGCACGACAGGGAGATGCGCCGCGAGGACAGGGAGTTCCAGGCCCAGCTCTTTGAGAAGCTTTTTGAGAAACAAACCGAGCTCATCCAGGCACTAGCTCAGCTGTCTCCACCCACTCCTGCCCCCTCCGTGCCAGCCCTGCCCTCTCCTGCCCCTCCCATCTCCTCAGCCCATGGCCGTTTACAGCAGAACACGGAGACAGCCACAAAGGAGGGAGCTGGAGCAGCCGCAGCCCCTGGTCCCCAGTTACAGGCTCTGCTAGAGCAGATGGTGCGTGCTAAGGTACTGGGGAAGAAGGGACACTATCCAGTAGGCCCTGCCCTGAAGGAGGAGCCAG
Source organism: Sphenodon punctatus (assembly GCA_003113815.1). NCBI lineage: Eukaryota > Metazoa > Chordata > Lepidosauria > Sphenodontia > Sphenodontidae > Sphenodon > Sphenodon punctatus. The sequence goes on from QEPC01013412.1 coordinate 88,481, forward strand.
GGGCATCGTCGGGGAAAGGCCCCCCTGCCGTGCAGTACTGGACAGCAGAGGAGATACTGGAATGGCTGATACCACAGCAGATGGGAAATGGGCAGCAGCCTCCTGGTGAGCTATGTCCACAGGTGCTCCCTGCTCCCAGGCTGCCTCCTGCGGAGCGGCCAGCCCCAGTACCTGCTCCCCCAAAAGGAGACAGGAAGGAGGATAACCTAGAGGCTGAACTTTCCATCTTGAAAGAAGCAGCTGACTCCTCCTATGGGCAGAGAGATCAGCAAGGATCCCAAATCCTACCCCACCTTAGCAGCAAAGCCAAACAGGCATCTGGCTGCCCTGATGCCAGCGACTCTATGAAGGGGAAGGGAACCGGCACAAGCACAGAGACACGGCGCCAGCACTTCAGGGGATTTCGCTACCAAGATGCAAAAGGGCCCCGAGATGTTTACTGCTGTCTCCAGGAACTTTCTCACCAATGGTTGGAGCCAGAGATCCGCACTAAGGAGCAGATCCTGGAGCTCCTGGTACTTGAGCAGTTCCTGAACGTTCTGCCTGAGGAGATCCAAAGCTGGGTGCGGGAACATCAGCCTGAAAACTGTGAGGACGCCCTGGCCCTGGCCGAGGAATTCCAGCTCAGCTTGGTACCCAGGAGACGACGAGGCCAGGTGAGAACATACAACACTCATTGGTATTGGTATTGTTCCATGAGGAGTAAGATGGGTGCAGGGGGATTCTGTCTTTCTACGGAACTGAGCATCCATGGAGCTGCTCTCCCTGTATTCTCTTGGGTGTTGACAACACATTTCACGCCACCCTGGTGCAACTGGACCAACCGGTTCTGTCCCTACTTAGAATTTGTTCACATAAGCCAGTCATCGTAACCCAACTGCCTTTTTGCCCAGTGTATGTGCCAGATTATGCACACGATATTTTGTTTATCCCAGAGTTAACTGCACTTGAATTGGGTCTGAATCAAGTAACTTTCTCCTGCATTCCAGGGATAAACTTGCCCTGGAATTGTGGAGACGCATCTACACTCAGGATAGAGCTGCCCTGAAGTAATTGGTCTCTCTCTTCTCAGCCCCTGGCTGAGCTGGGGCAGCTGTCCTTGGAGCAGCATGAGCTGATTGGAGGATACTTATTGTTTCAGATGCCTGTGGCGCCAAAGGAAATGGCTGTGGACTTCACCCAAGCAGAGTGGACTCTTCCAGATGAGAGGGAGAGGCAAATCTGCGAGAAAATCATGCGCGAGAATTGTGGGAGCGTCAGCTCTCTGAGTGAGTATTCACTTGCATTTGGGTGCCATTCAGTTTATTGATTTGGTTGGGCTGATGTCCTCTCAGGGCTTTTCTCTAGATCCGTGGGTTTTTTTCCAAGATTAGCTGCTGTAGTCTTCAGCAGCGAGGACAGCGGAGGCTGATGTCCCTGTGAGCAAAGTGGGGCTTTGTTCACTGTCTCATTAACTCCCCATTGCTCCTCTTAGGCTGTGCATGGGGTCAAGTATTTGTGTTTGTGGTTTTAGTATTTGCATTTATTTGTATCTTTGCCTGTGTTCACTGCACTTCTTCCAAAATCGCCAGTGTGAAAAATCAGTCAACTGAGGTCTCTGTGTGGGTTCTTTCGGCATAGAAGCGCAGTGAGATGCTTCCAGATTAATAGGCCTAGAAGGAAAGGAAAAGGCAGTCAAAATTGCTGTGAAGTCTACCAGTTTTAAAAGGGAAGCACTGGTTTATGTGGGGAGGGTGGACTAGGAATGCAGCTAGTTTGGTCGGGAGGTTGTTACCTTGGAGCGGGTGGAACGGGGCATGGGTCTGGCATGGAGGGATTGCTGGCTTGAGGGAGAGTGACATGCAGCTGGCTTGGGGGAGAGGAGACTGGAACATGGGGCTGGCTTGAATGGGGGGTTGCTGGCTTGGGGATGGGGCTGGCTTGAAGGGGTTGTCACTGGCTGGGGGGATGGAACTAGGCTCAGGTAAGGTTGCTGTCATGAGGAATGGGACTTGGGGTTGCTGGCTTGAGGGGAAATGTGCCATGGTTATGGCATGTGGGTGGTTTCTTGTCAGAAGGGAGTCACTGGCTTTCAGAAAGCAGGATCCCTAGGTGGGAATAGGGTATGGGGATGACTTGGGGATCGTTGATTTGCGGGAAGGTTCATTAGCTTGGGGAGAGGAGAAATGAAGCTGCCAAGGACTCGCCATTGCTCCCTGGCTGGGCTGGGCCTGGTTGTAGTGCTGGAGACTACAGTTCTGAGACAGTGGCAGCCCATGCAGGGCGTGCGGCAAGGGGAGGGGGCATGATTACTACACGCTCCTCAAGCAGGCAACTAAGCTGAGAGTCAGAGGGCAGCCCAGCTCCAAGCTAGAGATGTGCTGCAGTTTTGGGGGTCCAATTCGAGATATTACATTTTTCAGGAAATTATGGGTTCACTCGAAACCCAAATACACACTCCTAGTGACCTTGAGATGTTGAGCAAATAGGCAAAATGTGTCCTTAAGTTATTTTGGGATATGGCCCCAGGATATCTGTCCACCCCTCAAAGCAAAGGCTGCCCCTGGCTTCATTAGGACTGAGGGAATGAAACACATACGGTACAGTGTGACATTCAGGGAAAATCACATGGGTAAAGGCCAATTACCCCAGATTGAGAAAAGGAATTTTTACCTTAGCTTAGCAGTCCCACGTATTGCAACCCCGGACTGGGCAAGTGCTTCATGTCCAGTTAGCCCAGAGTTCTTTACTGAGAAGGGATGTATTTTGGTAGCTCTCCTGAATGAGCCTTAAGTAATAGTCTGTTAGTCTAACACAATATTCCTAAAATGCACAAAAGTACAACTAGTCCATGGATGGCTGCCTACAGTGGCCTACCATGGAGGTGAGTGTGCTATAAAATCTGGATAGAAAGAACCACGTTATACATCAGGAAAGAGGGTGGGAATCGTATATTGTCTTTGAAACCCTAAAGCTTTGAGAACCATTGATCTGTCTGTCTGTGTATGCCCACTCTAGAAGAAACATTGCTAGACATTAAGGCTAAAGGGTCATTTTGAAATAAATAGCACGTTGCATAGTTAGGCTGCGTGCTTTCCCAGCCCAAGCCCTGGAGAAGCCAAAGTGATGGAGCTCTCCGCTGCCTCACTCCTTGGACTGCTGCTACTCTAGTCACTTGGGGGTGCAGAAGGGAAAAAGAGGTGTGACTGTAAAGCGCTATGTATGCCTAGTAACGCTATAGAAATGATTAGGAGGAGGTGACCAGGGGAGGCCAAAGCAAGCAGGATGCTTTGCCAAGAAGTCATGATGGCAGTCTGGACTATTTAGTATCAGGTGTGCTGTATTTAAAAGCTCGGTATGCCACAAGAGACATTTGACTGAGTCTGCTCTAAAGGAAGCTTGGTTATGACCAGGGACCCGAGTTGACAGAGTTGCTGCAATTTGCAGTGATTTTCGAAGAATCAGCCAATCCTTGCAGAATCAGCCAATCCTGACCATGACCCAAGGGTAAATAGGCCCCTGGGAGATGAATTGTGGGTGGGTGGGATCTGAAGGCCCAATGTTTGCGTGAGGGAGGTGCTGAAATTCCAGAGGATTTGAGTTGTGTTTGATTAGCAAAGTTGTGATTCTACGTCAAACCTATTGCAAATTTGCTTCCCAGCATGCATAATTATGCAAATCAAGTTAATTATGCAAATATTAATGCTTCAGTGAATTTGCAGAATTTGGCTTCATTGGTTGCAGAATTTAAGATTTTTTTGGTGGTCAACTCGGGTCCCTGGTTATGACCTAATGTAGGTGCTTAAATGGTCACTTATCACACTATCTGGGGTCTTTCCAGGGTTGTTGGGTCCCCCCCCCCAATCCCCGTGTGTAGTAAGGAAACACTCCCTTTTTTATGGCTGACACCCAATGATATTAAGAGACCTGCCCAAAGTTACAGAAGGAGTTTGTGGCAGATCTGGGCCAGAATCCAGATCACCTGAGCCCCAGACCAGGGCTTTAACCATAGGTCCATCCGTTTATCTTTCTATCTTGACAGGTCACTCAAGATAACTTATTCTCCACCTTCAGGTACAAGTCCAAGCCTTCAAATGATGAAGCGACTGAAGCTGAGTCTAAGAGGACAGGCTGCATCTGAGCAAGATGGGGAAGAGGCCATGAGGAAGCGAAGGAGACTGGTGAATGGCTCAGAGAGGCTGGAGACAGCTGAGAAAGCAAGAGATGTGATTAAGAGTCAGATGTCCAAAGCAAGTCAGCAGGGCGAGACTAGCCCACAGGATGATCTGTCTCATCCCAGAGGAGGAGAGAGCATGATGGACAGGGAAGCCACAGTGGAAGGTGGCAGCAGTGGAGTTTCTGGGCTTCTCCTTAGGGATCAACGGCCATTGGCACCCAGTGACCTGAATAAGCATCCAGCATCCGCTAACCCTTTTTTGCCTGTACTTGCTCCCTCCTCCAAGGGCCATGCCATTCCCAGCAGCCCACAGTGGAGAGGCAATGGGCACATGTCTCCCGAGTTAGACGGACCTTGGCTCAGTGACAGTATCAAGATGTCCTTAGATTCTCCCAAGAATGGAGGTGACAATGGAAACCAAATGCCTGCGGATGTCCTATCCCACTCGGGGGCATGTGCACCCTGCACCAACTGCACCAGGTTGCGGGCTGAGCTGCACGACACACAAGAGGAGCTTAGACTAACTCAAGGTAACGCCACCATCTTGAATGGGTGCTTTGCTGATGTGCTATGCGCACTCCCTCCCCATGCGCTAATCCTAATAAGTACCATCTTGTGTATGCAGGTCTGTTTTGAGAGGTACTGTGTGTGCTCAGCTCCCAAACTCTAGTGGAACTGGGGATACTCAGCACCTTGGGGAAAATCATCCATCAGCGCTAGTGGGGCAGCCACTCAGGAGTTATGTGATCACCCAGTGTGTTTCTGAACTGTCAGTAATGTGCAGGAAAAGCTAATACTCTGTCTTGCAGGGCTGGGCCATGAGGCTTGAGGGATGGACTTTTAATTTCATGTCAGCGGTATAGTGGGGGAAAGGTTCAGGTCCCTACTCCCCAAGAGACAATCCCTATTAGCCGGCTAGGGTCAGTGGCAAGCAACTGAGCAGTTCTGATTCAGGACAGGAGTACTGTACACCTTTGCACACAGAACTGCTCCTCTTGGGTGCATAGTTCCGCCAGGTGTTTGGAGTGGGGGAAGTGGCTTAGGGTGGGGTGGGGTTTAACCTCCTGCTAGGAGTTGTTTTATTTGCTTTAATGTTTTAGTGTCGTTGTTGTAAGCCGCCCCAAGCTGCTACCTCAGGAGGGGGCGGGGTATTGTTTTTATAAATAAATAAATAAATACAAAAAATAGGAAAACAAACCTTGCTGTGCTGCCCCGAGACTGAACCATGTCCTGAAGTAGAAGCTCTGCTCAGACTCCTGCTCCAAGACATGGTTCAGTCTCTGAACACCACAGCAAGGTTTGTCTTACTATGCAGCCAGTGCTAACTCGCACTACACCGTTGGGTCTCATGGCAAGAGCCCAGACTTGCTTTCAACTTGTGTTGCTTGCCCAAAGCTTAATTTTGGAGATGTCGTCATGAGGCACTGTAACCTTTAACAAGTCATTCGACCTGTATGCACTTGATTTCTGTGCACCCTGTTTAAGAACAGCAGAGATACGATTGGAGAGGTGGGTGACATTTGAAGATCAGAAGTGCTGTCCATTCTTCCACCTGCTGCCCAGAAGCCACTAAGGCTGAGGTTACCAGACTGCATGTGTCTAGAGCTCACTGGCAATGGAAATATTGTCATTCACTCCCCAGCAGGTATTTACATTGCTATTAGGTTAGTGTGACAACCCTATCCTGAATTCCTAGTAGGGCTTGAACCCTGGTTGCCATTTGCACTCACAACCTTGCCCCATGAGTCATTTGATTTTTTTGCACAGCTTCCACACTGTATGGACTGAGCGGCACCTGTTTGCAAGACTTATCAGAGGCTCTTGACACCATCTCACGCATCCTTAATGCGAGGTCACGACCACAGAGGCATACAGCCCAGAATGCTTCTGAAACCCCCAGCAGGGCAGCACAGAGAGAAACACATGTAAGTCCCCCTAAGTTGCTTAGAGTTCCACTCCCAACAAAAAAAATCTAGCTGCATTTTTTAAGCATAAATGGGCACTGAGCTCCCTTGAAATTCTGAACCTAAGTGACTTGCTCAACCTCATTCAGGGAGTCTGCAGCAGAGATAGGAACAGAAACAAAATCTCCTGAGTTCCAGCCTGGCCTAGTTCCTCAATAGTAAGAGTATTCTTTTTTGTCACGTTTCCCTCATCTTGTCTCTTTAAAATTCTTATGACATACAGGCACACCTGTCAGCCATCACATGACTAGGGGAATCCTTCAGCTACATGCATGCAACCTTAGCTCTGGTGGTTGAGCTGTCTATAGTTAGTGCAGACTAGTAGGAAGTATGGCAAAGCTAAGGTTCTGCAACGACTGAGATTTGAGTATAAGCAGAGTAGATGGGGTAGCAGTAGAAGGGAGAGGTTATTTGTAGTGAGGGTGGAAGCCTTAGTGGTGTGTTCATACTAGCTCAAGGGCGGTGACTTGTGTGTCATCCTTTAACTAATGTTCTAGGAAAAAATTTTCTGAGAGTGAATTAGATGCCAATGAGAACTGTATTTGGAGTTTTGGTTTGGAAACTAATTATTTTCACTTTTACTCTCTCTAGCTTTTCTGAAGGCCACATGCCTGGAGAGCAGCTGGTTGTATTCCAGTACCAAGTAAATCAAGGCATTCAACAACAAAGTTGCCAATGCCAGGATGGAAACCAAATGAAACCCTTTCAAGTTCCCGATCCTGTAATTAGATCTGCTAACACTGATTCCTGTACCTCCGTAGAACCTCATCGAGTGACTTGGAGTGCAAGAGCAAGGACATAGCAAGGAGCTGATGACCCAGACTTTTCTGGCTTTGTACTTAATAAGCTGTAGATCTGAGGCCAACCTGCTGCTGTGCTAGGCAGGAGTTGACACTCTCTCTCTCTCTCTCTCATATTACTGTACTTTATATGTATTTTTAAAAGACACTTAAACTGGTTTTTGATACAAATGTTAGCTAAATAGACCATTTACTTTCCCTTTCATGTCTCAGGTTAGTCTAAATAAAGCAATTGGGAAAGCTCCTTGCATATCATTTGAAAAAGCAGAGTCTTCAAAAACATGCTTTCCCAGCTAGTTTTATAAGCCTGTCCCGAGTTGTGGTGGATTCTCCTTCAGTTACATTTAAAAGATACTCGAGCCAAAATTTTAAGCTTGGTGCAGGAATCACTGGCACTGTCTAGCCTGTGCTTCTGCAGGAAGTCAGACTAGATAACTCTAGAGGTCACTGCTATCTCTCCAATTTGTCTGCTTTGTTCTTCCGGTACTTTCTAGAGCTGAAAGGAGTACCCACGGCCGTGCACACACCCGTCAAATTAAGCAGTGAATGCTACTCGGTGAATTACCCATTGTGGCAGAGACCTGCTCTCCTTCCCTAAAGCAGTCTTGTTGGGGATTTTGGCTTACTCCCTGCCACACCCAGCTCACTGAAGTTTATTGATTTTGGAACTGGGCCTCCTCTGAACCCTTACAGCCTGTATTCAAAAAGCTTCCTGGATGGGGCTTATCCCAGTACAAGCCAATTTCCCTTGATGCATATGTCTACAAGGCCCTTTTCAAGCACCTGCTCCATGGTTAGAGCCCACCTGGTTTTCCACAGCTCTGTCTCTCTGCCGGGGATGTGGAGTTCTTACAGTTCAGGTCCTCCTTGCGGCAGTCTGGCAGTTTCTTTCTCTCTGCCCAAGAAACTATGGCTTTCTGTAGTCTCTGGCAGCTGCTAGAAGAGCTCCTAACTAACAATCCCTAGATTGAGAGCTCTTGCAGCTTTTTATACCCAGCTGCAGCCTGTTAAATCGCTTTCAGCCTAAGCTCTTAAAGGGACATTCCCCAAAACCTATGTAACAGAGTCTGAGCCCGCTTTTATGCCTGGGACTCCATTACACCCATCTTCATCTTTTTTGCGTTGCTTCCACTGTTTCCAGTTTTTACCTCACCCATTTTCCTTATTCATGGCAGCAATACTAAAAACAGATGAACCAAACCACACATTGTGAAAAATTGGTTGCTTGAATGTTGCTTAGATTTTGTTCAGGTGAATTACACCCTGCTCGAAATTGCACAACACACACCAACCCCCCCCACCCCCGCCAAAAAAACCTGAACATTTATCTTGCTACCTGTTTCAGCTGTAGTCTTTATCCTTGCATTCTTTGTATCTTAAGAAAAAATCCCCACCTTTGTAGCTATAATATTTGCGTTATAACGTCTTCACTAAATCTAAAGCGGGGGTGGGGAACCTCAGGCCTGGGGGTGGGGCCAGATGCAGCCTATGGCTAGTTTTTATGTGGCCCTTTCCAGTTCCTGATCTCAAAGACTGAGCTCGGGGTAAGGGAATGGAGATGAGGGCATGCACACAAGGATAGGAGACGGAGATCTGGACCCTCCCCTTCCTGTGTGCACCCTTTAAGCATCCCCAGCTTCTAGGCGTCCTGGGATCTTGTACTAATTTCCAAAGTAGCTGCTAGGAGGAAAGAGGTTCCCTAACCCAGTTCTAAAGTGGTTCAAGCATGAACGTGTCATTAGCCTTAACTACAGTTTAGTTTGTTTCTGCCTTTCAGGCACTGATGGTTAAAGAGGGGGGGGAAGTGGTCACTGGAAGGGGTGGGATTGGGTTTCAGTTGTACCTTTTGTGCACGTTGTGCGTTCCATTCCACTTGCGTCCCTTGACTCCCTGCCTGCATTTAGCACAAAGAGGTCTGTTCCCAGGATGTCCTGCCTTATCCCTGTGTGTAGGGAGCTCAACAAAGAGCAACCAGTTAATCATGTGGCTGGACAGCATGAGGAATTAAGAATGGTCTCCCAGCTTGGCCTACTCTTACAACCCAATCAATCAATTTATTTAGCAATTAGCCATAGATATTACTTACAACCCAATAGGATGAGGGATGGTACTTTTGTGTTTGGCTGCGTGCAGGTTTCAGGAGACAAACCTTATCTTTTGCCTCCGACTCTCTGGCAGGGATGGGGGCACGCAGGTCAGATACTTTGACTGTGAATCAAGGCTAATGACACTTTCACTCTTGAAGCACGTTAGAACTGGTTATTGGAAATCTAGTGTTCTATTAATCATGCAGTGATTGAAATTCCTATGTTCTTACAGGCAATACAGAAGCATGGTCAGGGATCTGCGTTCACGGCACCAAAAAATCTCAAATTTTCCAACCAGTGAAGCCAAATTCCGCAAGTTCACAGCAAGCATTTGTATTTGCACAATTAACTTGATTTGCATAATTATGCAACAATGTATACATGCACACTTTCTTACCAGCATGCTTTTTCAACAGGTTTGACACAGTCACAACCTTGTTAATCGAATCCTCTGGAATTTCAGCAGCCTAGAACTCCCACCTCATGTTAAAGCCCCAGACCTCCCTCACCAAAACATAGGTCCCTAAGACTCTTTCCCCACCACACCCACAATTCATCACCTGGGTGGCCCCAGACCTTGCCTCATTTCGACAACAGTGCAAGACCTGGCGGTTCTGCCAGGCCTTTGCTGAGGGAGATGGGTGAAGGGTGGGTGGGGAGGATGGTTTTTTTGTTATTCTTATGCTTCCATTTTATGTATATCTTTAAATATTTTAACTTTTGTAAGCCGCCTCGAGCTGCCTAGGTAGGAGAGGTGGAGTATAAATAAATAAATATAAATATAAATGTTCACCCTCAGGGGTTGTGGTCACACCTCCCTGACAGAAGGCAGCTGCAGCAGCCGTTCTAGTTTGGGCTCAGGCATCAAGCTTATGCCTGAGCCAGGATTTAAAGATCCTGCAGACAGACAGCTCCCACTGGCACTGCAAGGACTGGCTGATTCTGCAAAAATCACCCCAAATTACAGCAATGCAGTCAGTACAGGCCCCTGAGCATGGTAAAAAACCAAACTAAACCCTCACAGATAACAGGGAAGCTGACCCCATGTGGGGCTTGAGAACTGGAATATTGGAGGTGATAGGGAGGCTTCCTGCTTGTGATGCTTTACAAACTGCAGGCATAATTGGGACCCAAACTGGAGCTTGTTATCGTCACAGTAAAGGTGTGATTTAAAAATCACCCCTTGGATTTCACCAAAACTAGCTTCTCCAGATACCTCTCCAGCACATGCTCTTTTTCTGTTTGCTTCCTGCCCCCATGAGTTCATTGTTCTGGTCCCCAATTCCTGCCCTTCACAAATTAGGAAGCTTCTGCTTATAAAGTTCATGACCAAAAGAAAACATGCCAAGTTCAGGATGCATGTAATCCAGATCAGGGATGAGACAAAGCCTCTGTCTTCAAATCCTCATATGACAGGCACGCTGGTGAAGCTAGGGTAGATTTAACAAAACAAAAGGCTTTACAGTTTAAACAAATGTTAAATGCACAACAGTTTTTCAAACTAAAAACCTTCCTCTTCAAAAACATCACAAAATCATTTTGTCTCTAGCTTAAACTCCAAAAAGCATACAAATTTGTTAGTTACAATTAAAAAAACATTCAACTCCATACATTGCAACAAGACATAAATGCCAAAAAACATGGGACATTATTTCAGAATTTTAGGAATATTTCATATTTTATCCTCATCAACATAAATGTAATATGTACTTAATTCCTTACCATACATACTCTTTTTTCATTTTTATCAATAACTAAACCTTCACATTTTTTCATTAAACTTTAATTTATTATAATTTGAGAATGAACAATTTTTTCAGAGTGCATTAACTCTGTACGTTACACGTATACAAATTGTATACAGTTTATACAATAAACTGTTAACAATGTCAGTGTAGAGAACGTTATAGAATTCGTTGTACAGAAAGAAGTTCTGTAGAAACAGAGTTAATGCACTCTAGGGGGCTTAACTCATCCAGGGGCAGGTGATATTGATTATTCAAAATCGTGAGGCCGTGTGCATTTTGACTACAACCAATTAACTTTTAAACAGTCATGACATTTTATTTTCTGGATAGATCTTCAAACTTTGCACCATATGATGGTCATCACAAATTATTGCCACGGATAAATTTTCAGAAATACTGCTCAAGCGGTTTCCTCAAAATCAGGGCTACCGCTGTAAGCACAGACATAACCGTCTTGTTTACTCCACCACCTAGCCCCAACTTTCCCAGGAAAGAGCTGTGTCCCACATACTCCCCAAGAAACCTGTACTTTCTCTGACATGATCTGGAAAGCCAGTGATGAAGATTCTCCTGCATTCAGAGCACTGGAAACTTTTCTCCTGTGGATTCCCTGATGGCTAGTAAGTTGTTGTTACTGAAGCTTTTCACACACCAGGTACCATGATAGCTGACCCCTTTCACACGTTGGTTTTCACCTTGCTTCCCAAACTTTTTTCTGATCACGTAAAACCCCTAATGTGGGTCACTCATAGGGGGAGTGCATGCTCATCCATGAATCTTGAGAGGATGGCCCCTGAATAGTTCACACGTAGCTAGGTAAAGTAGTGAGGGAACACAAGAGGTAGCCTGGGATAAATGTCTGCTTCACTAAATGACCAGCAAAACATTAGGAAAATGTGGTATGGAAAGGCTCTCGTAGGGCCCTTCTTCACTGTCTGCCAATTCTATAGTATGGGCCTAGGGGCTCCACTGGCATTTAAAAGACATGCACAAGACTCTTAACATTTCCTTTTCTGCTTGGCATGCTCCTAGCAATGTCCAGCAGCTGCAAGCCAGTCACTGGGAATACTAGCAAGCTGTTCCCTGGATTGAATTCAGGGCCAAGGTATTCATTGAGATATGGCTGGGAAGACAGGAAAGTGCAGAAAGCTCTACCAGAGCTACAAGGATGTCTTGCAGTATCAGAGTGAACATATCTGAGAGAAGGATGTGGCTGAAACTGGGACATAGATCAATGCTAGTGACGGCGAAGCCTGTGGTGGGACCTTAAGAATGGCAGTGACCGTGGTCATGGTTGCCAGGCTCCATGCTGCTGGATGCATTTTTATCTATTAACTGGGACACTGAGGCTTCAAACATGGCAGGCAACGGAGTAGAAAGCTGGAACTAGGGGAGCAGCAGACTGTGACCTTGGATCTGGTGGCCATTAACCCAAAGAGTAAGCTGCTCTTTGGAGGAGCAGGCATGCCCCCACTCCCAGCTACAAGGCTCTCTCTGCAGGGGGTGAATAAAGCAATAGCCAGGATCCCAGTCTGGCACAGATCGAGGAGGATGATAATGGTGCATTGTTGGCAGTGGCACCTCTGGCAGCAGACACCGACACCATTCCCTACACTGAGAGGCCTGCGTCCTTGGGGAACAGTCCCACCAAACATATGGCTGCAAACACCACATAGCAGCGCCGTTCCAGTAACGTTTATTTACCAGGACCCCTGATCCAGCAGAGCAGAGCAGGGTAACCTCAGACTTACCTGACGAAGGATCCTGTGAGGTCTGAAAGCTTGCACACCTCCACCAACGCTGCTGGTCCAATAAAATAGATCACTTTACTACTTTGAATCTATTGCCTATATTTGGAACCAACATGGCAAACCCTACTTTCTTTACACTACTATGGATCAGAAGAGGCAGATTGGTGGGAAGAGAAATGGCACAGCAGTGACCAGTGTGTGGGTAGGGCTTCTGCAGATGTACTACTGTGGCCATACCATGAGATACCTCATGCCTGCCTATTACTCTGGAGAGTAATTCTTCCTCTGGTTGCTGTGCTTTTCAGACTTCTATACACCTGAACCTGAGAGAAACCCCACTGCCCCAGCTTCTTGCTTGCAGCTTTGACCTCATGCAGCACAAATAATTAGTGCCCTCCAGAGAGAGAGAGCATCCAGGGGAAATGCTGCTTGCAAAGCTCTGCTAAGAGGCAGGATCCCTGCAGCAAGGCCCTTGGCCAGCAGGTTTGGAAGGAATATCTGTCACATCTCTTTGGTCTGTTACTTCTAACAACTCTTATCAGTTCAGGGTGTCCAGAGAGTGCCCCACATTCAGTGATGTAGGAGCGCCAGAACACAAGGTTGCTTGTGAAGAATGGCTGCCCTCAGGCAGATGCCTCCCCTCGGAATATACTCCACTACTATCTTATGGGTCCAAAAAAAGCACAGATCACACAGCCTGAGACTTTGAATTTCCTTGCTAGACTTCATGTTACCCAGAACTCACTCTACCCTCTATCAGATTCCTCTAAGTTTTCTGGAACTCTTTGCAACCCCTGTTTCTTGTTCACGGGAAATAAATTCTTTCTCCCAACTCTGCTATGTCAGGCCCTGCTTCAGAGGCTGTTAGAATGACCCACTGATATTTCAGCACCGAAAAACTGAGCTCACCGTAAGGAAACAGAGATGAGGGCATGCACACAAGGATAGGGGGCAGGTCCTTGGTAGAGATGCATGATTGAACTGGACCCTCCTCTCCCTAAGTACACCCCTTCTGCAGCAGGACCCATTCCAGCTTCACCTCTGGATCCAGATTTCAAAGTGTTCAGCTCCCAGTAAAACCAATGGAGGTGGAGAGCACTTTGGAAGGCACCTGTAGATACAGATGAGTTCTCAATTCAAGAGCAAGTCTGGTCGCTGGTCCAGGAAACACACAAGCAGCTTTCCCACTTGCTTTATTTAGACCAACCTGAGACATGAAAGGGAAAGTAAAGGAACATTGTAGCTAACATCATATCAAAACCCTGTTGTAATAATAACAAAAGAAATGCATATAAAGTACAGTAATGAGATGCCCAACTCCCATTTAGCATGTCAGGCAAAGTGTCACCAGCTCTTCTGAGCCCAGCAGCTATGGAAAAGCCTCTGCATCATTAACTACTTTCTAAGGCTTCGCTGCTGCATTCAGAGCTGCTTGCTTGAAACTCCACGTGGGCACAGAGGTCGCTGGTCACCAATCCCATTGCAGGATCAGGGACTGGAAGGCTGAGGGAGGTATTTTTGGTTTTTGTTCTGGCACTGCCGATCTTGTCACTGAATGCCTTGTTGATTTCCTTACTGCTGGGGCACGTCCGGCTGCTTTCCAGGCACTTGGCCTTCAGAAAAGCTAAAAGGATGAGAAAACAAACATTCATCTCCAAAGCATCATACCTGCACACTGCTGATCTGGCTTATTTAAGACTAAAGCACAAATGCAAATTTGTTACAAATTTTTGTAACAATACATCAGGGGTGGGGACCTCAGGCCCCAGGGAGGCCAACAGATAGTTTTTGTTTGACTCCTTTCCAGTTCCTGGGTCTAGCCTTTAAATCCAGTTCCTACCCCCAAGCACCGAAAGACAAACTTCGCAGGAAGGGAACAGAGATGAGAGATGCACACAAGGATAGGGGACAGATCCAGGAAGATCCCTCCTTTCTGAGCGCACCCCTTAAGCATCCCCACCTCCAACTTCTATGTGGCCCTCGAAGCTTGTACTGATTTTCAAAGTGGCCCCTGAGAGGTAAAAGGTTCCCCACCCCTGCAATGCATGCACCTGAAGGGGAGATATGACCCCTTTAGTAGCCCCCCCCCAAAAAAAATCCTTTTGCCTTACACTGATCCTTGCCTAAGTTCAGCCCCACTCCCCTCCCCCACCCGCAAACTCTAGAAAGCAGGCTTCATTATTTTTTTTACTTCCAGGTAATCTGCTGAACTTCTCAGCATAAGGCCCATGGCTGGATCAATTACTTTAAGAAAATTATCTATAGTTTTGAGAAACTCTGAGAACAGTCTACTACTGGCTGCATGAGATCTCCAGCATGTGCCTCCCAAACCGAAGTCCTCCATCGTGACAATTTTTCTTGGCTAGGTGGTTAAGGATAGATGTTCACTGTGTTCTCTAAACTCTGTTAGCTGGCACTAGTAGTAGGTGCTTATGTGGGGTAGCCTCTGGAGGGACACATTGATTGGTCTCCTGTATAGCAGAGGCCAGACAAATTCCCTCTAGTTATTAGGATCAGACCCATTAAATTATGCTTGGCTAAACATAGCTTTTAAAGGGGCTGCTTGTGTTTTTGAAATGTACCCTATTTACCAAGCAATCTAGATTGCTTTGTAGAACTGCCCCATCACCAGTATTTACCACTCGCCCCCGGCCCTCGGCCCATGTTTGTGTTGCTTGCAACCTTTATCCACAATGGTTCTATGCTTTCTTCTAGAGACCTTATAAATACTGACAAGCAGCAATTAATCTGTAAGAGAAATGAGATGCTGGGGCTCAAGCCTGCCCTGAGAGTCCCCGGCGCCCCTTGACTCCAGAAGCATGGGGAGGTGTATTCCAGGAGGTCACTGGCATGACTCCGCAAGCCCCTGCTCCTGTCATGCAGCCACTGGGCGAGGTCATGAGGTTTGATGTTCGGTGTCATCAATATGCTGATGACACCCAACTCTACCTCTCGTTTTCATCTGACCCAGACCCCGCAGTCTCTGTGCTTACCCGATGCTTGGAGGCTGTGGGGGACTGGATGAGGGTGAGACGACTGAAGTGGAATCCCGACAAGGCGGAGGTGATGCTAGTGGGTAAGGTGATGGGTGTGATGTCCCCTGTTATTGATGGGGTTCGTCCCCCATTGGTTCCCCTGGTTCGCAGCCTGGGAGTGCTCCTTGATGCCCAGCTCTGCCTGGATGTCCAGCTGGATGCTGTGGCGAGGAGCACATTCCACCACTTACATCTGGTGTGGCGGCTTCGGCCATATATCTCAGACTCCGACCTGGCTACTATCATCCATGCTTTCATTACCTCGAGATTGGACTATTGCAACGTGCTCTATGTGGGGCTACCCATGGTGACGGTGCAGAAGTTGTGTCTGGTGCAGAATGCGGCGGCCCGTCTCCTTACAGGGACGGGTCGCTGCGAGCACATTACGCCGGTGCTCTGTTCTCTGCACTAGCTGCCGATAGTTTTCCGAGCCTGATTCAAGGTGTTGGTTTTGACCTATAAAGCCTTAAACACCCTGGGCCCCGCCTACCTGCGGGACCGCCTCACTCCCCTTGATTTACTCTGTCATTTCGATATATTTTGTACCCTGGTATTACAGTGTCCCATTGGTTATCCCCACTCCACCAGGTCTCTGAGATTCCAACTATGTCTATATCTTCATTTAGTGCTAAACACACTCATTCTCCCATCTTGCTTTCTAGCATTTGTATATAGACACTTAAACTTATTCTGGGGGTGGTTGTTGCATATTTTAATTTGGAGTTTAAGTTTGTCTATTCCATACTAATGCTCGCCTGTTCCTTTTCTGATTCTTTCTTGTCTATCAGACTGAACTGTATCACTACAATGAGGGAAAAGCTGCCAGCAGAAATAAATCATTACTATACAGTGGAGACTGGCTCTATCACTGCACTGAATATGGGTCAGGTTTAGCTGCAGCTCATTGCTAACTAAATATTGGAGAATCTGTACAGGAATTATCAGTGCCCTGAATGCAGGACTTATCTCTCACCCCACACTGGAGACAATAGGTGAAATAGAAGCCTGTAGTGGGCTCATCTGAAGAATGTGTGTGTTGGGAGTCAGGAAGGAGAACATCTGTTTGTGTGTACACAGCATGTCTACTCTTAGGTCCTTTTCAAACAGGCTGCAGGGGCAGTCAGTGTGTGCATCGCAGCATGGGCGGTGCGGGGGGCAGCAGTGCACACAGGCACACAGTGATCCCCCCCCCCCGACTGCACACGCATGCATGCCCGCCCACCCACCTGCCGTGGCATTCACACGGGAGGCACCCACTCATGCCCCCATGTGTGGGTGCATCTCGTGTAAAAAGGCCCGTAGTATTTGAATAATTGTATAAAATAGATGTACAAAAGACGGCAAGTAAAGATATCTCCTATTCCCCTGCTCTGTGAGACTAGATGTGTGTGATTCCTTCCTTCTAGAGCATCACTTCTGAGGACAAACTTCTTTTGAAAGGTTCTCCTTCATCTGGCAAGAGGAGAATGTAGGCTGATGGGGGCAGGGAGCCAGGGTTACATCATCATAGCCAGAAACCTTACTGAGGCGGCAGATTGTGAGGGGAAGTATTTGAAGGTGGGGGTATAAACAAAGTGGTGTATATATATATATATATATATATATATATATATATATA
>QEPC01013412.1:115993-145725 GCA_003113815.1 Sphenodon punctatus
GGGGGTGAGAACGGTTCTGGGGGGGAGAAGAATGGGAGGGGGGTGTGAGAATGGTTCTGGGTGGGAAGATGGGTGTGTGTGTGTGTGTGTGTATGGTTCGGGGGGGAGAAGAGATGGGGGGTGTGTGAGAGGACGGTTATTCTGCAAAATATGAATGCTTGCAAAGTGGATTATCGCCACTGAAGTATGTATGGTGGGGGAAGGGATTAGTCTATGTGAACATAGTCTCAGTGTAGCAGCACCATCTTGCTAGAGGTCCCTTTCATGCGGATATAAACTGCATCAAAGCTGTCCCTGTGCTTCTTTTATAGAGTTTGTCCCAGGAGGCTAGCTCCTGCGTGAGGAGCTTCACTACTGCCAGTGTAAGCAGAAGGGACTGTCACAAAGAATGGGCACTAAGGTACAAGAAGAGCAGAGCCTAGATGTGTCTTGCCCTGACCCCAGAGAGGAGCAAGGCCCGTCAGGAAACCTGGATGAGCATCAGACTCTAGATACTGGTGAGACCAAGGCAGACAGTGAATGTGCAGCAGCTGCAGGAGAAGCCAAGGATTTGGGGAAGCTTCAAACTGTGAATCAGTCCCAGGCAGCAAGTGTGGAAGAGGAGCCAAAGACTCAAGTTTCTGTGCTCCCTTCAGCAGCGGAGGTGGCACGTGAACCCCTGCTGGGAGAAGGGAAAGGTGCGAAGCGGATGATGGAGGAGGATGAGCCCAATCTTGCCCCCTTCGAACAAGTGTCTGACTCTTCCCAGGAGTCTAGAGAATCGGGGGGAGCTGTGTTTTTGCCACATCTTGTTAGGGAAGCTCAACAGGCCCATGGAAGCTTGGATGCCAGTGGGTCTGGTGTCCGTACCAGCATGGAGGTATCTGGCCCGTGCCACTCCCACATGGGCACTGAAACGTACCGCAAGCGCTTCAGAGGATTCCGCTACCAAGAGTCTGAAGGACCTCAAGGGGCTTTTCAGCGTCTCCAACAGCTTTCCCAGCAGTGGCTGAAGCCAGAGATTCGCACCAAAGAGGAGATTGTAGAGCAGCTGGTTCTTGAGCAGTTCCTGAGCCTCCTACCCGAGGCAAGCCAGAGATGGGTGAGGGAGCGTCGCCCAGAGAATACGGAGGAGGCTGTAGCCTTGGCAGAGGATTACCAGTTTCTCCACCCAGACCCAGGGAGACGGCAGCACCAAGAGAGGACCAGACAGAGGGATTCAGCAAGGAGCTGGCTGCGCTGAGGTCTTATGCGACCTTTGTGGACAGGAAGGCTGGATCCAGGTAGGCAGGGAAGGCAGCACTGCTGTTTATAGGCTGTAATTCAGAATAAACGAAGGAGACTGGGCTGATTCACCGTTTCAGGCTCTTCCAAATCCTTGGCTTCTCCTGCATTTGCCCTTCTCTATTCAGGCTGAGGCTAAGCCAGGGGGATTGTTAGTGTGGGATATGGGACAGTTTTGGTTTTTCTTTTTTACCCCTGAGCAAAATGGGTGCTTAAAAAAAAAAAAAAAAAGTGGGGCCTGGGTGATTGGGTCTAATAAAATGGGCTGGAGAGACAGAGGAGACACTCCTTTAATTTTTGGCACTGTTTTCTGCTATGGTGTACAGATTTCCTGTAGCTTGAGACAATGTGTGGGAATGATCTTGTTTTTTAAAATTTCTTTTTAAAACTGTTTAAAAAAGAAAGTGCCAGGAGTGTGACTGGAGAGTTGAAGGAGGTGGAGCTGCCACACTCCATCCCCCTCATTTTGGACTGTTCTGCTGGTGGGTGGAGAGACACCATTCCACTCCTATGCTACTACTTCACTAGCATGGTCCTTGTAGTTGTATCTGATCACCTTCCAGTAGTGCCTTATGCAACATCTATTATGTGCGGCTCATCCTCTCTTTTCTCTCCCCAGGGTGAAAATGGATTGTGTTTCCCCAGGATTATTTCTCTTTCTGCTTTTTTCTTTAAACTTTGGGAAATGTGTGTCCATATTTTTAGCAAAGATCAAGTCTGTGGCCCCTCTTAGAGCAGAAGGTGGTGAGGATGGATTGAGTTTCCACAGGAATAATTAACAAATCTCACAGTCTAACTGCCCCTAGAAAGCTGGCACCCTAGGCCCCATTTTCATTGTCCTACACTAGGACCAAAAAAGTGCTAAGCCAAAGTTAATAGAACACAGAAGATGTAGTTGAACACCTGTTTGAAAATACATCTCTTTCCTAGTGTAGAGAGAGCCATTAGGAGAGCAGAGAAGGTACTTTGTTCTGGGGAAGAACGGAGAGGATAGATAGCACCACAGAAATCCCTACAAGTCTGTAACTATGATCCTGAAAATGCAGAATATTATTGAAGTCAGCAGTAGGGTTGAAACTCAGGGCGAAAACAGACATGACGCTAACCACCCTTGGTGGCTATTTATGCATGTTGCAGGGCTATATTGGTGCCCTATGCAGCCCTGCAACATGCATAAATGACCACCAAGGGTGGTTAGCGTCATGTCTGTTTTCACCCTCAGTTTCGCAATTCCTGTTTTTCTGGGCGAGAATCGGGGTTCTTGCAAATGAGAACTGCTGTCTGGATTCTTGCTGAGAAAAGCAAGTCTCACAAACATCCCTCCCCTGCAAAAGACCTGGGAAGGGCCTTTTGCAAACCCTGGCTAAGTTTGCAGGAGGCCATATGCCATGTAATCACCTGAACTGCTCCAACCACTGGGTGTCTCTCTCTCCCTGCTTGGTTTCTCTGCGAGGGGATGGGGGGAAAGCAAAGAGGCCAAAACCAAGCAATGTGGAATGATGGCACCACTGTCGGCACCATTTTGAAAAAGGGCTGCGCATATGCAGGGTGGCACTGGTGGCCATTTTGCACATGCACAGTGATCCTGCCACCCCGAGATAACTTGTGAGTTTTTGTACTGGGGCTGAGATCTCATGAGAGATCTTGCAAGAATCAAATTTGATTCTTGTTTCAGCCCTAGTCAACAGGAGTATTCACATGGAAAGCTTTCAGGATTGAGGCAATTGCCTGGGACAACATGCTGTACATTACAGAGAATTCTGGGTGCTGTTACTGTAGAAATAACATGCAACGCCGGAAGCTTCAAAATTCAGATATTCTTGAGCAGACTGCCTAGGTTCAGAGTTAATTTCCAAGTAAACACGTGAAGCTGTTCTGTGGAAGAAACTGGAAGGGCTTACACCAGTAACACCTCTGCCAATTTAACTATGGTGTTGGCTACCTTGAGGGGTTTTCAGAGTCACTTGTGTGACACAGAGCAGGTCTCATTACAAGTCAACAGGCTTTGTGCCTCAAAGTGACAAATGGGTGAAATTCCTAACAAATGTGTGGCTCTGTGTACTGCTGTTTGCCCAGGACTGTTAGGTGTTCTAAGAAATATACATACACATTGATTATGTTTGGCAATTCCTTGAATCGCACCTGGATTGTGTGTCCTCACAGACAGAGAGAATTGAAGCCCAAATTCTCTGCCACACCCAGGAGAAACCCAGGATGTGCATGGAATGTAGAGAAGGGTGTTGGCCACAGCATGCACCTTTATTTGGCATTGGAGAATTACACAGGAGAGAACTTTCAAAATCCATAATGTGGGCAAAATGAAACCAATGGACTTTGCACAATGCTAGAGAAACTCCAGTGGAGTGATGCTGGTAGGAAAATCTTCAAACAGTAAATGGCCCTTGCTACACCACAGCAAACACCCATGGGAAAGAGAGTACCTTGCTGGAGCCATCAGCTTAGAGAGAAGTTGGAGTAAGGCACAAGTGCATACCTGAGGCAATTTGAGTATTGATGTCTATGGAACTGAAGAGGTTTTGGATGGGGACCAGGAGTTTGAGAATAGCCTGTTTGGGCATTGAGGATGGATGACGGGAAGCAGAGAAGACTGAAGCTTTGTTACCATGATCAAGTGATAAGTTGTTACTCAAGAGGAACAGCCACAGGGTTATTACTGCATGTGCATTTCCCCCTGCAGCTGTTCATAGGAGCAGAGCTGCAAATTAATAACCTGCATCCCTAGAATATCCATGTATGCCAAGAGAGGCAAGGACCTCCTGTCTTGCTACAAGCCCTTTGCTGCTTTGAATGAAGCACAGGGCAGTGAGGTAAGGGGTTACTTCTGCCTATCACTTGCTCATTGAACAATCCCTGATGTGTAGAAAGATGTTGAGAATCATGTGGTGGGATGGGCAGAGAGACTCTTCATATGATGACTGGGAAAAAGAACTACTACTGTGGCTTCCGCTTATTTCTACAGCTTTTGGAAGGGCAGCATAGTTTGCCTTCCACTTTGTTAGGTAAGGCAGAGTCTGCTATTTTGGATTATTTCCCCATGCTTTAGAAGAGAACAACTTCCCCCTGCTCTGGCTATTTGCTGGCATGCATGACTAGAGAAAGAGATCTTACAGTCTGAATCTTGGTTTCTCAGGCTTCATTGGTCAAGAGCACCCCGAAGTTCTCAAAGAGAATTCAGGACATGCTAGAATGTGAGTCCAAGAGATCACTCAAATGGGGAGAGGCTGTTTCTTAAATGTACCCCTATCTGCATATAGAGATACTCTTAGAAGGGATGGCACCTATGTCTTCTCCCTGGCAACATCTAGGACATTTGCCTCTTCTCTGTTTAGCTCAAGAGTGTAGTAGAATTGTGTGCCCACAAAATGCATTCATTTTAAATGGCACAACTTCCAAGTCTCTTGGGTGGCCTGGTATGACTCTCAGGCTTTCAATTCTCATTGGATTCCTGAATTCTGATCCCAGCATTTGATGCTAGAGATGGTTTTTTTGGTCATTTTTTTTGGTATGTATGTACCCATGGACATGGATTAAAGCTTCTCTCTTTTCCCTACCCCCACCCGGTATTAATCTGAATTGTTATCTACTGCTGTAGATTTTCCAGTTTCAGGTGTTCTTCTCAAGAGCCTCAATGGGGACCTATTGTGGGTAAAACAACAAATTTACAGTACCACTTGCATTGAGTAGCTCTGGACAACCAAGCCTGCTGCACTCCATGGAAAGCTATTTGTTTGGCCTAAATTGGGGGCTTGTAAGAAGGGACAATGTGACCATGCTCCCTCCCAGTCTTGTAAGTAACCAACAGGGTCTGCTTCATTACACCCCCCCACCCTGGGTATTTTCCCATCTCCCTGCTATGCTCTCATCAGCTAGATGTGGTCAGAATTCCCCCACTCCTTTGCAGGACACTATTTATGTAGCTAACATTCGGAAACATCCGAAATGGGCCGAGAAGCAGAGGTAATATCTTTAAGCTGCAGTGGCAGTGATCCGGAAACGAAAGAAGTGTTGTATTCATTTATTCAATGAGTTGTATTTCGCTCCCTTCAGCCCTCTGATAGCTCGGGGTGGCTCACATTTAGTAATCCCTCTTATGTATTGTTTTAAAACAATAAAATCAACAGCAAAGAGGTAAAACCACTGGTAAAAACCCCACCCTTATTCCCCTCCCCCAAAGGCCCGGACGAACAGCCAAGCCTTACAGGCCCCACGAGACCCAAGAGGCTGGGAGCCAGACAAGCTCCCTCTGGGAGGGAGTTCCACAGCTGGGGTGTGGCCACTAAGAATGCCCTCTCCCTCGTGGCCACCCGGGGGATTTCCAAGAAGGGGCGCCCCTGGTAGACCACAGAGGTTGCTCCACAGCCTGGGGAGTGAGGCGGTCTCTCAGTAGGGCTTTAAAGGTCAAAACCAGCACCTTGAATTGGGCCTGTAGCGCTATAGGCAGCCAGTGCAGAGCCCGGAGCACCGGTGTAATGTGCTCCCTACAGCCTGTCCCCGTCAGGAGGCCGGCCTCTGCATTCTGCACCAACTGCAGCTTCCAGGTCGTCACCAAGGGCAGCCTCACGTAGAGCGCGTTGCAGTAATCCAGCCTTGAGGTGATGAACGCATGGATGGGGGTGGCCAGGTCGGAGCTTGAAATATGGCTGGATCCTCCGCACAAGATGTAATTGGCGAAAGGCTCCCTTTGCCACCGCCTCCACTTGATGATCCAGGAGGAGGCCAGGGTCAAACAGAACCCCCAAACTCCGCACCTGTGGGGCCAGCGGGGGCCGAATCCCCTCCGCAAGGGGAGCCATCACCTCCACTGCCCTACCCACCAACATCACCTCCGTCTTATGAGGCTTCAGCTTCAGTCTGCTGAGCCTCATCCAGTCACTCACTGCTAGCAAGCACTGGGAAAGCACCGAGACTGCAGGCCCTGGGTTCGTTGAAAAAGAGAGGTAAAACTGGGTATCATCAGCGTACTGGTGGCAACGCACACCAAGCCGTTTCACGACCTCACCCAGGGGTTGCATATAGATGTTAAATAAAAGTGGAGACAGAATCTAACCTTGTGGTACACCACCAGTGAGATCCTGGGGACCAGATGTTTCTTCCCCCAGCACCACCTGCTGGCTTCTCCCCGAGAGGAACAAGCAGAGCCATCCTAAGACAGTCCCGTCCACTCCCCCCAGGGTCTGTAACCATCTCAAAAATAAACCATGGTCCACCGTATCAAACGCTGCTTTGTTTGCGTAACAGTTTATTGTAGGAAAAGATTTAAAAAACCACAATTGTATATTAAAACGCAATTTTACATGGGTAGCTTTTGTTTCTTAAAAAGGACTAATCACTGTTTGAGTATTTGTTTTTGAAATTATCTGGTATAGGTGGTTCAGCAGCTGAACCACATAAGCCCAACAGTAGCTTTCTCCAGACATCGTGTTGCCTTGGTATCAGTCAAACTTCCTCAGCTGCTTTGACTTTGTCCATTACCAATTCCACACACACGGTACAATTCAGCTCCCATTGAAGTCAATAGCTAAATTCTCATTGGGCTCAAAGGCAGCTGGATTGCACCCATCATTTACTTTAAGGTAGTATGTAAATTCCTCATTAGTTAAGACCATTTTGACTTCTTGGGTATTAAGATTGCTCTGCAATGGCACAAAGGTGGCTGACTGCTTCCTCCTCTAGGTCATGGGGCATATTTTTAGTGGCAGTATTGCATACCTAGCCCACTTCTTTATTATTATTATTGTGGACTTGTGTATCCTTACATAACTCAGCCAGCAGTCTCTTTATTGGACTTGCTAATGCTTGTTTGTGCTAGTGCTTCCATGTTGCTCAGTGAAAATATAGTTTAGCAAACTATTCTAACTCCTTTTCCTACGTGGCCAGCACCCCTTACTCAGCTGAATTTCAGTTGTGTTAACTGACACAAATTCACACTACAGTGACCTCTAAGAAGTTCCTAGCTCAATATTCAGAAGTACAGATTTTTTTATTTTTTTAAAAAAAGTACACAGCAAGCATGAGGTTAACAAACCCAGTACAGAAGAGCTCAGTACTTATGTGGGCTCTAGAAATCACAATGAAGGGAAGGTGGATGTGCTTGAAACATCAGTGGATGGCAGCCTTCATGATCATTAGGTGCGGTGGCTTACATGACATTACTAGGAGCTAACATGATTAGGTAGGTGCACCTAGGAATATTTAAGCCTTGGCCAGAGCGCGCTTATATTAAGTCTATAATGGACAGTCATTCCCATTATAGACTTAATATAATCGAGAAGTCTAACAAGATCCAAGGAATCTTGTCTCTGGAACCCAAATCTCTTTTTCTTACTGAAATGAAAAATGATAGTTGGAGCCCAGCGCTCATTGGTATCTTGCGGCCAAACTTGGCCCCAAGTGAGTACCACATCATTGTTAATTAAGGAGGACTTAACAGAGCTCTGCCTGCGAGTAACTGCCAGGTACGAGGAGGCATCAGATGATCCCTTGAGGTAAAGCTGACTGGTCTGATGAAAACTCGCAGGACCTCCCTGTAAACAACTGGAAGCATTCTCCCTAAAGGAAGGCAAACAGTTATCTTGATCAGGGCAAAATGCTGGTTTAGGGCAGGGCTCTGAAGGCTGCCCCAGAGTGAGATCCTCCTTCCCGCCCTCCCATGAAGAGAGACCATAGCTGTCCCACTCAAAAGCGCTTCCTCATTAGGCAGTAAACAAAGGTCATGGAAAGAAGAGAGGGGTGGACCTGCCTTCTTAGAAGAGCTTCCGCAAACTACAGGAAGGTGATTATCTGTCTGAGTAGCAGCTACCTCTCAAACATGCTGAGCCATAGGAGAAGGGGGGTGGGAGGGGGCATTAAATGTATTAAACTCCAACCACAACCCGCCCACTAATACCTTCATGGAAAAGAAGCACATTTGACTGACCCAATCTTTCCTCTAATTCCTTAAACCTGGTATCTGTGTCTAACTCCTGCCTTATCATGTAGTCATCAAATTTCTTACTAAGAGATGCAGATATAAATCCATAAGCCTAATAGATGGATCGATGGCAATATCCGCCTGGAACAAACCAGAAGGCTGGTTGTCCGGGGAGGATACTGGGTTTGCATTCAGACTTACATTACCTCCCGGCTGGGAGGGAGGGAGAAAATAATGGGTCAGTTTAGATTGCATAGAAGCAGCAACCTTTGGCAGCCTGCAGCTCTTCTCAGCATGGGCAATTTCCTCCGCCAAACTGATGTGCGAGCAGGTCCCATGAGATCTCAACGCCATGTTACAAATTCAATCATATCAGAACGCCCTTAAGAAAGTTCTAGCTCAACGACTAAACCAGGCCAGTAGCGGAAACACTCAGAGAATGAAGTCCGACTCTACAGCCAGGAACTTGGATGCCCCAGCACCCCACCGGTGCCTAAGACCGCGCGCACAAGGAGGGTGGGTCTTCAGGAGTCAGTGCTCTCCGGAGCTCCCAATAATTCAGTCGAAGGGGGGGTGGGGGCGCCAACGCCAACTCGGCCCTGACAACGGCCGACACCCTTAGGTGTCACCCCTCGGCTGGTGCCCAAGGGCTGGTGTCCAAAGGGGCCCCAGCCCCTGAATAAGTCCCTGGAAAGGGATGGAGGCAGCCAATGAGCTCTGGGCACAGGCAGGGTGCTTCTCTCCTCCCCCAACTCCACTCAGCTGCACCTAGAGTTATTTTATCATTTCCAAATGATTCATCCTAAATCTATCCAAAATGTAATAAATAACAGTGCAAGTAGGCTTGGTAACAGTGGAGGGGAATGAGGATACAATTGTATTGGTCTCCTAAGAACAGGGAGACTTCAAAAACTACACGAATTTTCAGTCTTGATATACATAAGCATTAAACATAAAGATGAGTAAACTAATCTTTACCATTAGTACCATCAAAGCACCAATATGATCCCCCAAAATTAATTTTAAGAACTACTACAGACATAGAGGCCTGAGGGCCCCCCAAGCCCTCCCTGTCCCAGCCTCCCTATTCCACTCTGTCCCAAGGTTCCCAAGCTGCCAGCCCCAGCCCCCCCCCCTATGGCCCATACCCCCAGGGCTCGCCAGCCCCCCTCTCAGGCTTCCTGCCCCAAACTAGCCTTCCCCCTCCTTGCCCCATCCTCCCCAGGGCTCAGCAGCTCCTCCCTGCTCCCCCCCTCCTTTTGGTTCCATACCTCAAGCTGCCAGACCCAACCTTCCCCAGGTCCCACCCTGTCACATGCTGCCTGACCCCTAGCTTTCCCTTCCTGCTACAGGACCCCCTGGGACCCTAGCTCTCCTCTCAGCCCCAGCCTCTCGATGCCTCAGCCCTGCCCAAGAGCTCCCCCTGTTCTTGCCTTGGAAGCCTCACCCTCCCGCTCCCTGGCCCAGCCTCCCAAAATGATCCAGGAGTCACCTGATCCCAGGGCTTGCATCCTCCTCCTCACTGCCGTGATCCCCCACCTTTGTCCTTCTCACCACCCCACCTGTTTACCAGATCCTGGAGCTTCTCTCACCCACAGCCCATCCACCGGATCCCAGACGCTGCTCACCCAATCCCTGAGTCTGCTCGCTCCCTCCCCAACCCCGTCCCGGAGCTTGATGCACCCCATCCAGAGCCAGACCATATGCCTAAGCCTTACCTTGCTGCTGCTGCTGGCTGGGGGATCCATTCCCAGCCTGGGATCACTGCCTGAGCCTGGGTTACACCGACTTGTTTCACTGCTGCCTCGAGTCACTCCGGATCCCCGTGCTGCTCCCTATTAGGCTGCTTTTAGATGAGACAAATTTTGCGTATGATTGGTAAAAAATGAGCCTGTTTTAATGCTTGTTTAAACACCTAAACCATTTAAAATGTGCATTTGCCATGATTGTGTAAAAGCCAAAACCGCTTTGAATATGGTTTTGTCTGATTCCAAACCGGTTTTGAGCCCCTTTGATGATTGGGGGGTGCAAAACCGATTTTTGCATTATTTAAATGCGCATTCAAAATGGTTTGGGCTTTTACACGATCATGGCAAATGCGCATTTAAAACGGTTTAGGTGTTTAAACGAGCATTAAAACACGCACATTTTTTCACCAATTATGTGCAAACTTGTCTCGTCTAAAAGCAGCCTTAGACTGGCATCTCCCGCGTGCTTGGATTACTGCTGCCAGGTTCCTATCAGGCTGCAGTCGGGGCGGCTCACTGTGGAAGGTTCAGGTGGCCGGAGAGGACTCGGGTCCTCCGCTGGGTCGTAAAGATGGCTCTATTTGAGGTCCCTCTGGAAGGGAGTGGGCACCTGGATTGCGCTGTTGCACTGGTGAAAATGGGGGGCCCAATGGGGGACAGAAATGGCGTATATTGCGGGGTTCGGAACAGTTGCCCTGGTTCACCCTGTGGTAAGGCCAGTCCTGCACACTCCCCACTCGCCACTACGTGTATGGTTTAGCAATGCATACTGAATTGTTGAGTTGTCGTCTAATCAGAGCTGGAGGAGGTAGCACATTTAGTACGTGTGGGTAATACCCGCAATTTTGGGCAGTCTGTCAGGTGCCCAGTCGGTACCTGACTACTGGGTATTAACCAAAATATTGGGTATTACCGTCGAGTTACTGACTTTCCATTTTACCGATTAATTTGGTAACAGAAAACTGGAAAAATCGACATAGGAAATTGAAACATTGGTAACAGAAACTGGAAATTCGGTACCAGAACTCAGTAAACCAGTACCGGAATTCAGTAAATCAGATGTATCTATCAACTAGTTCCAGATGTTACCAGGTCAAGTCAGATACCATCATTTTGAGAGCTAATACCCATTTTTGTGGGTAGCCATTCCAGCCCTACTTTTAGTGCTTTTGTGCCAGACATGGCCAAAGCTCCCAAGCCCAAGTGCTGCATAGCAAAATGTTCATACAATTGAGAGACAGTTTGTACTTGCTACATGCACATGCAGACACCAAGTTTTAGGTCATTGGCTATATAATAAAAGAAAGGGGAGTGATGTGTGTAACCCCCTGTCCTCCAGCCTCCTATGGGTGCAGAGTCAATCAGAAAGGGGTTCTTCTGTGCTAACAGCACAGAGTGAGGAGCTGACAGCACTGGCTGCTTCAGGGTAGCTGAGGAGGCTCAGTAGGTAGAGCTAGGGTGCTAGCTTAGCACAGAAACTGAGACACAGGGTGTAAACAGATTGATGGCAGCTCTGGGGGTGGCTGTGCCAGCCTGCTTTACCCCCAGGCTGGTGCTGGCTGGTCAGTCCGTCTGAATGTGGCCCACCAGATGTGGAAGCAGAGTAGGCAGAACCTAATCTGGGGCAGTCCCATGCCACTTGTGCTCCAGAACATCTTGGAGCGGGAGTGCTGCCAGTGAAGCAGGCCAGCCAAGCCTGGGGCACTGTCCTGGAGCTGCTCTCTGCCTGCTCAGCGAACCCATGCTGCAGCTCCACTCTCGGCCAGCCGTTGCCCTGGCAACACCATAGAATTGTGGGTGCCAGCCTAGAACGTCAGGCAATTGCCCACAACTCTATGGTGTGTGTATGTGTGTGTGTGGGGGGCACGTGGGCAAACTGTGGCCAAGGTAACTTACTGGGCCCATCTAAAGCAGAGCCAGGCAGAGCTGGGAGTAGGCAGATGTGGGAGTGTACCCTGGAGGTGGGCTGTCCCTGTGTCTATCTAAAAACACCCACAGAGAAAATGGGGGGAAGTAAGATGGCTACTGGAGAGGAAGCAGAATGCGCCTCATGGGAGAAGCATGGATACTAAACCAGCGCAAAGTACAGTGAGCCGCCACCCAGGAGCATAGCTAGGTAACGCTTGGAACTGGTTTGGCCAGCCCTGGTGTAGAAGATGGAATGGGGGCCCCTGACCCTCCTCCCAGTGACAAGGGATGCAGCTTCACAAGGAAGCGTGCCCCCCACCCCCAGGCTTGGAGGACCGGGTGCACCTACATCCCCTGTCCCTATTGTCGCTATTCCCTTGCCGCCACTACTGCTAGGAGCCTTTTAGTGCCAGAAGTGCATCAGCAAAGGGGAGCGGAACCAACAGCTTGAATGTGCAGACCATTGGATGACTGCTGAAGAAGGGGCCACACCTGGATAGGGCCCTCCCCTATAAGAGGAATGACCTGGTAGCACTCCCTGGGAGGGGAATAGAAGGCAGTCCATTCAGTCCCCCTGAAAATGATCTCCAGACTATAAGTACTTCCCAGAGCCGTGCTTTGGAGGGGTTGAAGCACCTGGACTTGCCTGAACAACATTGCACCACCCCACTTTGTCCTTTCCCTTGGACTATGGATGTGTACCCCACTGTAAGCCAAATGATGAAAGAAAGCACAGTCAATAGAAAATGGTTCAGAGGTTCCCAAACTGTGGGGTGGGATCCCGTCCTGGGATCTGTGGGGGGCATAACTTCGGGATAAATGTTGGGAGGGTGGTGGAGGGATGCCTTTAAGTCTCAGGGAAGAAATACTTCACCTATTAAAGTCAATGGGGAGCCAGGCCATTGATTTCAATGGGCAGAGGATTGTGCCCTTAATATCCTGTTGCTAAAAAATAATACTAGCTCCACTTCAGCCTGGAAATGGAAGTCAACATTACTGAATACTCTCTCTCTTCCCCACTACTTTGGTTTAATGTATCCTTGGGAAAGGATTTGGGGTCTTTACTGAGCTACCTACAGTAAGATTCAGCTTTAAAGCAGAAACAAATATTTGACGAAAATACCAAATTTGATGAATCCAGCAATTTCAAATTTGTTTTTGAGAAAATGCAGAATGTTTGCATATTAACTCTGCTTTTTAAATATTTGTTTGTTCCTTGATGGCTTAACGTACAGACTATAAACCCATCTACCCACTGACCAGAAGGAAAGACCAAATGTCTAGAGAAGTAAAAGCCAAAAGGTCTTAAACATCCCTAATACAGCACTCCAGTGCTGTTATGGTGAAAAGTTGCCAAGTACTTGCTTTGCCAGACAGCAAAATCTGGCAAATAAAATTTAAATGTGAAAATCCTAATTATTCCAACACTTTGCTTTATTGCGCAGCTGAAAGACATTTCAACTCAGTGCCTACCTTCAAATCCCTCTTAGAAACCTCCCTCTTCCGCCAGGCCTTCCCTGTCTCCTCATCCCCCAAAATGTGTGCGTCTCCTTATCTGTCTTATCCTTCAGGACCTTCTTTCTCCTTTGAAACTAGCTAAGCACGTGCGTTTACAAATTCTCAGCTTCATGAATGTATCTCCGCCCTCCTCTAGATGGTGCCTCTCCCTTTCTCTTCTCGCCCCTTGTCCATTCTGGCTTCTAATTCGCTGGGTAAAGACCTGTTTCTATGATCGTGACAGAGGGTGTTTTTAGAAAAGCACCTCCACACCTATTACCCACCAACTACCCACCCATCATGCACGTTGCAGGGCTGCATTGGCGCACCCTTGCAGCCCTGCAACAAGCATGATGGGTGGGGAGGCACTTGTCTAAAAACACCAAGAGCAAGACACATTGCTTGTGCTATATGAATAATAATACTTATTCATATTAATAATTGATTTCCTCAGGAGGTGCAGAGGCCACAGAGCTACTCAAGAGGTATCTATCTAAAAGCAGTAAATGGAAGAAAGCCAGAAGTTTCTACAGATATTTTACATTATGCCAGTCTGGAAGTTCCAACCTCCAGTACAACAGGCCCTGCTAAATTTATTGTGAACATAAAGAAGCTGATCTCCAGCAGAGTTTTAATGTAGGGGGAAAAGAAAGAACGAAACCTTTTAAGTAAAGGCATATTAACCTAAATATAGACTGTTTTACACAGACCCGGGGGGGTGGGGGGGATGGGTGTGCTGGCACGGTGGGTGGAGATGGGTGTATGTCCTTTTATACAGTCACATACCCATCTCCACCCACCTCCATCCATCACCTGCTCCGTTGTTCCGGATGGCTCCATGGGTGGAGATGGGTGTGCACTAGGAGCGCGTAGACACGCACACCCATCGTCCGTGGTGTTCACATGGGCAGACACCCAGAGCACACCCATCCCCCCACCCACCACCAGCCCATTTACACGGACACCCCCTCCACCGCACACCCACCTGAACACCCAGCGGTGGGTGGGGCCGTCTATGTAAAAATGGCCATAACTAGCTAAACATGCCAAATGTGCTTATTAAATTAAAGATACTGGGTTAAAAATACAGATTTTCCTTTTTTAAGCTTTCAGACTCCTGACAGATATCAGGGTTTGCATACAGGGTGTTATATAGTAGGCTAAATTAGCAGACACAAACAAATATGAGAATATCTGCTTTCACCTGCAGATATTTGCTCCGGCCCAAGGATATTTGGCAAATATTCAGCAATGTATGAAAATAATATTCAAGAATATGAATTCCATATTCTCAGCTCCCTTTCTTGTTACAGATGGTGTTATAGACCCAAGTCCCTTCACATTCCCATCAAGGAGCACGACATTATATTCAGGGACCCGTGTTCACTGCGACCATCATCGGGGAAAGCGCAGAGAATATGGGTCCCTGATACATCTCCATTCAGTGGTGCATAATCATCTGCCTTGCACACCGTAAGCATCTGAACCTCAGTGCTAGGCAAAGGGTCCCTCTGTGTGAGGACATCTCATGAGTCAAGGAATCAGTCACCAGACACAAAGTTTGGAAACAGAATCTTTTCATTTCAATAGGAGCAAACAGCATTTTGGGGGCCCCTCCTACAGGAGTGATGGGGATGAGGATGCAACTGGAGGGATCACAGCTAGGGAGGTTTAGGACAAAGCTGGTCAGAAACTAAAGCTACACACATGCCTTGCCCCCTCTCAAAGGCACACCCAGAGAGAGATCAGAGCAGTGTGCATGCACACACACACAGATCAGAGCACACATATACTTTCTCTCCCTGTGTCTCACGACCCCTGGAAATGTTGCTCTCAGCAGCCCTGCTGAATGGGGGCCAGGAAGAATTCAGCCCCCACAACAACTGCCAGTTCAGTCTGCTCCTGATGCCGTTCTGAGGGGAACCATGGGCCTCAAGCTCAGCTGTTGGATTATTTGATGAGCAATGTTACTACACCTGGAGAGAGAGAGAGAGAGAGAGAGAGGAGAAAGCAGAACAGGTCAATTGGCTAGGAATCAGCTGCTTCATCCCAGGAGTAATTGTATCCCAACAATGGGCAAGGGATGCTTTATTAAAAAGCTGTCCCCCCTCCCGAAGCAGTTGCATCTCAGCACCTGAATGAGGTCTGTGTATAAAGAGCTGTCCCACCCCCAAGGTGACTGGTCCTCAGTGCCAGGATAAAAGTCCTGTGTGATCCCCTACTAACCCGGCAATGGGACGGCAGACAGGACAGCACCTGGAGGGGTGATTGGAGCCCCACTGAAGCCACGGAGGAGGCGGTGGCGATCAGCTGGGAACAGCCGACGGAGCCGGCGAACGTGGGGGGCGGGGTGGAAAGCGGAAGCCAAGCGCAACTCGGGGAGAAAGGGCGGGCACGCCCACGCCGAGGGGGAATGTGTCCGTGGCTCAGGGAGGAGCCAGGAGGAGAAACGGAAGCCCTGCCTCACCCGTCCTCAACCCAGAAGCCTCGTCCATGCCCCCCACTGGAGTCGTGCCGACAGGACCCGACCCCGGAAAGGGACCGGGAGGAGGACGCTGGGGGGAGGGAAGGGTTTTGAGAGAGAGAGTGGGGCCTGAGAGACCCCGTGGCGCAACGTGGGTTCAAGCCCTCAAACCCCTCAGGGGGAGCCGGGACTTGGGGGAGGGGGGACAGGGTAGGTCCAGGCCTGAGCCCACGGCCCAGGGGCCGGCACCGGAGAGCGGGCAACCTTCCCCTCTCCTGCTGCCCCGGCCGGAGAGTAAAGGGGCAAGAGCGCCCCGGAAGCACTCCCTCGGGGTGCTTCCTGGGTACATACTTAGCAATCAGGGCACAACTGGCGCAGTCAGCAGGGTCGTCCTGAAGGGGCAGGCACAGGGACCCATGGACTAAATGTAGGAGGGTCTCCTACAATGGGTGATGGAGAATCACCGGGTACAGATGGAGCGGCAGCAGGGGGTTTTCCAGCAGTTGTCCGCAGAAGTGGCCAACACCCAGGCGACCTCCCAGGCTAGGCTAACAGAACAATTATCGGCCTTAATGGCCCTGGCCTTAACAACTATAGCGGAGTGTGTCACCAGTTTCAGGAATCCTCAGAACCCCCAAATGCGCCTCTCAAAGATGACAGCCACCGATGACCCTGAGGCTTTTATTAACGTTTTTGAACAGGTCGCGACAGCAGCTAAATGGCTCGCTGACCAGCGGGCACTCTTCCTGGCCCCAGTGCTGTCGGGGCCTGCCCAGGCCATTTATGACTGTCTCGACCCCGCAGAAGGCGCGGACTTTCAAAAGGTTAAAACAGCTATACTGCGAGGCCTAGATATCTCCGAAGAGACCTATCATAAATGTTTTAGGGAGGAAAAGTATACCCCGACCTCCATCCCCCCCAGTGGCTCAGCAGTTAAGAACGCATGCCACGAGATGGCTAAAACCACAGGCCCGAACCTCCATGGAACTAATGGAACTGATCATGGTGGAACAGTTCACACAGATCCTTCCCCCAGGAGGGAGGGCCTGGGTGTCCCGCCATCGTCCGGCCATGCTGGAGGAAGCTACGACCCTAATGGAGAACTATGAAATCTTTGAGGCAGCACAAGGAGGGCGGGAAATGTCAAAGAAACCTAAAGGGGGCCTGTGGGGTTACGGGGGGAAGGACCCGGGGCCCAGTGTCCTCGGGGGTAAGGACCCCAGGAGGGAGGTCCCCAAAGGGAGTGAGGGAAAAGAGTCTGGGCCGGGAGGAAGGTACCCCTCCCCCGCGAGCTATCCAGGGGGAACTCCGAAGCCCAAGGGCCTCAATGGTAGCCCCGGGAGCATGGGGGGCCCGGGGGACCAACGGCTTTGTTACCAGTGTGGGAAGCCCAGACATATCCGGAGAGACTGTCCCATGATGGACTGCACCTATGCAGAAGGTTGGATGGGGTTGGGTCACGAAGGGGGAAAACCTAGCCGCCTTGTATCCGCCTGGATAGGGGGCTGAGAGTATAGGGCCCTGTTGGATACCGGGTGTACTTACACCCTGGTGCGGGAAGGTCTGCAGGGCTTGACCAAAACAGGGCCTCCTTATATAGAACTAAGGTGTGTTCATGGAGATATTAAGCCTTATCCTACCTGCCAAGTCTACCTGTGGGTCAAGGGCAAAGGACTTCCTAAGCACGTAGGGGTAATCCCCGGGCTCACCTACGCGATAGTGATAGGTCGAGACTGGCCTTACCGTGAGGAGTTGCTGAGTCGCCCGGAAGGCTATATAGGAGAAGAAGATAGACCCAACCCCACAGAAGTTTCAGGGCAACCTCAGGGAGAACAAAACCCGGGGCCATGGACTACGCCGTGGCTGGTAAGCCTGGAAGATATTATTCGGACTCAGAGGGAGGACCCCCTGTTACAGAGGGCATACAAGCAGGTAGGAGTCATTAACGGGGTGGAGAGGAACGAGGGCGACCGCAACCGGCACCCCCGATTTGAGTTAGTGCAGGAGTGGTACCCCACCCAGCAAGAAGGGGCATTCTCCAACTAGCGCATGAGAAACCTTACAGGGGGCATTTAGGGCCCGAGAAGACATTAGCGAGAATTGTCGCCCGCTTCTACTGGCCAGGGATACGCGAGGGGGTTTGGAGGTTCTGCATCTCCTGCCCAGACTGTCAGTTAACCTCCAAGAGGAAGGTGGCTCCCGCTCCATTGATTTCCCTCCCCATAATAGGGACCCCTTTCGAGAGGATAGGGCTGGATATGGTGGGACCCTTAGAACCCTCTTCGGAGGGTCACAAGTATATCATGGTAGTGGTGGATTATGCCACCTGATACCTGGAAGTCGTGGCCCTCCGGTCCATCAAGGCTCCCATGGTAGCTAAAGAACTGTTAACCATCTTTTCCCAAGTTGGGTTTCCCCGGACACTGATAACAGACCAAGGGACCAATTTTACGGGGAAACTAATGAAACAGCTGTGTAAGCTAATGAAAGTAGAACATCTTAAAACTTCGGTGTACCATCCCCAAACGGATGGGTTGGTGGAAAGGTTCAACCAGACCTTGAAAGGGATGTTGAGACGGTTTGTGAGAGAGGAACTCCGAGCGTGGGCCACCCTCCTGCCGACTCTCCTATTTGCATATAGGGAGGTGCCCCAGAGCTCCTTGGGATTTTCCCCATTCGAGCTGCTGTATGGGAGACAGCCCCGGGGGTTACTTTATATAGTCAAAGAGGCCTGGGAAGCCCCCGGGGCTGAGCCCGTCAATCAAATTCAATACATTACCCAGCTAAGCGAGAGGTTAGCTAGAGGGGCAACCTTCACCCAGAAACATTTAGGGGAGGCCCAGCAGAAGCAAAAGCAGGGATATGATAGGCAGGCCAAACCTCGCCAGCTTCACCCGGGCCAGAGAGTCCTGGTGTTATTGCCCACGTGCGATTCCAAACTCCTGGCCACCTGGCAGGGCCCGTATGAAGTTGAGGCCAAAGTAGGAGAGGTTAACTATGTGGTACAGCAGCCAGGAAGGCGGCCAGAAAGACAAACATATCACATCAACCTCTTGAAGGAATGGCAGGAAAGAGAGGGCCCCAGAACCCTAGGAACTCCCGCGTGGGGCTTGGGCGGGGAGGCGGCCTATGGCTCTCCCGTAGGGGCAGGGCCACTGGCAATTCAGGTGGGGGCCGACTTGGATGGCCATCAGAGAGCACAACTAGGGACCCTGATAGAGGAGTATAAGCAGGTGTTCACTGCCAAACCAGGATACACCTCACTGATACAGCATGATATCTATACTGAACCAGGGCGGGTCATAAGAGAACCCCCCCGACGGACATCCCCCCACAAATGGCAGCTAGTGGAAAAAGAAGTTATGGACATGTTGGCCTTAGGGGTTATAGAGGAATCTTACTCCCCCTGGCGGAGTCAACCCGTGCTGGTAGGCAAACTGGATGGGACAACACGATTTTGTATAGACTTTAGGAAGGTGAATGCAATCTCCTGGTTTGACGCATATCCTATGCCCAGGGTTGACACCTTGTTAGAGACCATAGGTAAAGCAGTCTACTTGTCGACTCTTGACCTTACAAAAGGGTACTGGCAGATTCCCTTGACAGCGAGAGCCAAGGAAAAGACAGCCTTCGCTACTCACTTAGGCTTGTTCCAGTTTGTCAGGATGCCTTTCAGGTTACATGGGGCCGCAGCTACCTTCCAAAGACTGATGGACCGGGTGTTACGCGGTCATGGAAAGTATGCTGCGGCCTACATTGATGATATTATAGTATTCAGTCAAACATGGGAGGAGCATATTCAGCATCTAAAGGCCGTAGCGCAGGCCTTGGGACAAACCGGCCTGACAGCCAACCCGAAAAAGTGCAAAATGGGCCTCCGGGAGGTGCAATACCTAGGGTATATGGTAGGGAAAGGGTGCATCCGCCCGGTATGGGAAAAGATACACGCCCTGCAGAACTGGGGGTTGCCTAATACCAAGACCCAGGTCCAGCAGTTTTTGGGCTTGGCGGGTTATTACCGAAAACATGTACCCCATTTCGCTACCATAGCCTCTCCGCTAACTGAACTCACAAGGAAGAAACAGCCCAAGGTAATACAGTGGACGGAGGAGGGAAAACAGGCCTTTGCCACGTTAAAAAGGAAATTGTGCAAGGCTCTGATCCTCCACAGCCCCAACTTTGCATTGCCCTTTGTAGTGCAAACGGACGCTTCCAATGTAGGGTTGGGGGCAGTCCTCTCGCAGGTGGTAGAGGGGGAGGAACACCCTGTGGCTTACATTAGTAGGAAATTGGACCTACGGGAAGAGGCCTACGCCACCACTGAAAAGGAGGCATTGGCCATCCTTTGGGCCGTGGGCTCCCTCCGGTACTATTTATCAGGGGCCCCATTCCAGGTGGTCATGGACCATGCCCCACTACAGTGCTTGGCATCAATGAAGGAGAATAATGCCCGGCTGATGCGCTGGTACCTGGCCTTACAACCCTTCTCCTTCACAATCTCCCATAGAGCGGAGCGGCGCCACGTTAATGCGGACTTTTTTTCACGACAGGGCCCATCCGCCCCTTGCGTCCCGCAAGACCCGGCCGGGCTCTTGCCAATGGGGGTGTGTGATCCCCTGCTAACCCGGCAACGGGACAGCAGACAGGACAGCACCTGGAGGGGTGATTGGAGCCCCGCTGAAGCCACGGAGGAGGCGGTGACGATCAGCTGGGAGCAGCCGATGGAGCCGGCGAACGTGGGGGGCGGGGCGGAAAGCGGAAGCCGAGAGCGGCTCGGAGAGAAAGGGCGGGCCCGCCCACGTCGAGGGGGAACGCGTCCGCGGCTCAGGGAGGAGCCGGGAGAAACGGAAGCCCTGCCCCCCGCTGGAGTCGTGCCGACAGGACCCGACCCAGGAAAGTGACCGGGAGAGGGATGCTGGGGGGAGGGAAGGGTTTTGAGAGAGAGAGTGGGGCTTGAGAGACCCCGTGGCGCAATGTGGGTCCAAGCCCTCAAACCCCTCAGGGGGAGCCGGGACTTGGGGGAGGGGGGACAGGGTAGGTCCGGGCCCGAGCCCGCGGCCCAGGGGCCGGCACCAGAGAGCGGGCAACCTTCCCCTCTCCTGCTGCCCCGGCCGGAGTGTAAAGGGGCAAGAGCACCCCGGAAGCACTCCCTCGGGGTGCTTCCTGGGTACATACTTAGCAATCAGGGCACATCCTGTTTGCACAGAACCAAAGCAGTGGGGAGAGGACAGAGGAGTCAGAAATGCTGACTTCCATTTCCAGGCTTAAGTGGAACTAGTATTATTTTTTAACAACAGGACATTAAGGGTGCAATGTCCATCCCCCAAGAACTGCTGCTGCATCTCAGCACTAGGACAAGATCCCTCAAAACAGCCACCCCATCCTAGAACAAGCTGCACCTCAGCATTCCCAGGGCACACTCACCTGTTATAACGAAAAATGGGAAAGAGGCCCAGCCCAGATCAAAGGACCATCCAAAGTATGCATCGTCTATCTTGTCATTGGCCCATTTTGTGAAGGCAGACATGGCAATCATGATGCAGAAAGCTATGGCCAAAGGAGAAGGGTTAATGCCCTTGAAGGAACCCACAGAACTTTGAACACAGTCCTGGAGGTTGTGGGGCTGGGGTTGCAGGACTTGAGGAACTGTATGTTACCAAGGCCTGAGAGTGGATGCGGGAGGGGAGACCCTGTGGCGGAGATACCTGTGATGAAGCTGGCGATGGCAGAGAGCTGAGTGCAGGACACAGAGCCGAGCTTGGGAAGGAAAAATGAGGCGATGAGGGAGAAGACGGCAACAAAGCCA
This sequence comes from Sphenodon punctatus, assembly GCA_003113815.1. Classification (NCBI taxonomy): domain Eukaryota; kingdom Metazoa; phylum Chordata; class Lepidosauria; order Sphenodontia; family Sphenodontidae; genus Sphenodon; species Sphenodon punctatus. Next base: position 137,611 of record QEPC01013412.1, read on the forward strand.
CCGATCATCCCAAAGATCATGAAGGTTCGAGTGACTTTAATGCTACCTGTGGAGAGAGAGCAATGGAGGTTAAATGACTGACTCCAAGAGTTCTCAATCCCAGCTTCCCCTGCCCCATTCTAACCACTAGATTCTACTCCTGTCTTAGAGCTGGGAACAGAGCTCAGGATTCCCGATTGCCTGCCTCCCACAATCACCAGAACTGTGTGCCTTCCCAGAGCTCAGAACAGGATCCAGAAGCCCCTTACTTGAGACATATGTATACGAGATGCAGAGAAACGCATGACAGGTCCTCCATAGCCCCAGTGAGCTTAGCCAGTAGTCGGTAGTGAGGGCAATGAGCAAAAACAGGAGGCTGACCATGGCCAACAGGCTGCTGATGATGCGGAGTTGCTTTGGAGTTGGATTCATTTTTGGTGGGACTAGTTGCCTCAGTCTGTGGACTGGAGAGAGACAAAAGAATAGGAACCGGTGGTGCAGGATGGGAACAGTGTGATGGGCAGAAGGAGATATATATTTAGGAATGAAGACAGAGAAAGCAAAATATAGCAAAGAAAAAGAGATGATGTTCTGGCTACTAAACCAGTAACAGTAATATCCAAGTCCCAGGGAAGGACAAATAATAATAAACTTTATTTTTAGAGCAACCCATCACCAAATGGTGCTCAGAGTGCTGTACAAGATAAAAAAATATATAAACCCATTTAAAACATAAATTCATATAAAAACAATTTTAAACGGGAGAATCACACACATTAAGGAGAACCAGCAGTGGTTCCTAAAAGCACCTAAGATGCTTCTTAAAGGAAGAGACTGAGAGTTCCACACTGAGGGGCCAGCCACAGCAAAGGCAGGATCCCCAAACAGCAGGTGGCTTCTGAGCACAGAAAACATCAGTGTGAGGCTCCAGGAGCAGGTCTTGGATATAGCCTGGGCCTATGCCGTTTGGGGCAGCGCAATCTTAAAATCAATCTTGCTCTACAGGCAGCCAATGTAAAGAACATAGGATGGGCTGCCCAAACTAGTAAGCAGCTGCACTGCCACATTCTGAACAAGATGCAAGCAATGGATAAGCACTGCTGGTAGCCTGAAGAAAGGTAAGTTGCTTACCTGTAATGATCCTTCTTCAAATTGTATCCACTCACCAAGTCCCACTATTGGTATTTGGTACCATCTAGCACCCAAGCCTGCCAACCAGCCCCTTCAGTTCATCCAATAGCCACTGCAAGCGGGGAGGAGGGCGGGTGCTGGGACTTTGTGAGAGGATACAACTTGAAGAAGAATTGTTACAGGTAAGCAACTTACCTTTTTTCTTCTTCATTATCCTTTCACCAAGTCCCACCATAGGTAGACTAGAAAGGAATACCAAAGAGGGAGGCTGTAGTAGATAACCCTCAGCCATTTATTTGAGAACACTGAAAATAACACCACTCCGCTAAAGCAAGCCACAGCTTGCACAGCTAATGGCATTTTCAGACAAGACACTCCCCCACCCCACCCCCCAACACTATACATGTTGCAGGGCCGCAGTGTTACCCTATGGGTGCCCTGCAACATATATAGTGGGTGGGAGGTGGGTGGGTAGTGTCTTGTCTGAAAACACACTAAGTCTACAGCATAAAACTTAACAAGGGTAGATGGAGAACTCCTTGCAAATCTAATCCAGAGACACATTCTCCATGGCTGCCACTAACGTGGACATAACCCGAGTGGAGTGGGCCCACACCCGCTGGGGTGGCAGGAGTCCCGCCGCCTCATAACACTGGGTAACGCAAGCCCTAATCCAGTGCGAGATGGATTGCTTTGATGCCCTGGAAGTTAACCTTTATGTCCCAGGCCAAACAAAATGAACAGGGCACCTGTCCCTCTGACCGAACACATGTGGTCCAGGCACACAGTGCTGGACACGGCAGAGGCCCTTTTTAAATGGGCCGCATGGGGGAGGGGGTGTCGGTGTGCACGCTGGTGGGGGGAGGGGAGGGTGCAGATCACCCATGGACAGAGCAACCTGCCTTCTCTCCAGTTGCTCCATGCGTGAGTGATGGGTGGGCGTGCGTGTTCAGCAGGAGCGTGCATACATGCCCACCTAGCCCGTGCCCACTGCGCAGTGTACATGGGCAGTGGCCACACGTGGACACCTAGATTTCTGGGTGCCCATGCGTGGGTGCCAGCTGTGTAAAAAGGGCCAGAGTCTTTACAGGATCAGGACCAAACCAGAGTCCTGACAGGTTCAGACATCAGATCAAAGGGGTGGTAGAAGTGCAGAGTCAGAGCCTGGGCCAAGGTCAGATCCAGATAGACAGTCCAAAGCAGGTAGGTGAGGTAGGAACAGAAACACTGGAGTAGAGGGTATGCAGTAGGTATCAGGAGTACAGGGGTAGGAGTCAGGTCAGGAACCAGGAGAAAAAGGCAGGGGTCCGTCCAACGGCAGTTGTTCAGGAGGCAGCAAACCAGACACAGACAAGGAGCCAGGTTGCTGCTTTGCCTGACTCCTGCTTCCTGACACATCCCTTTTATATAGAGCATGGTGGGTGGGAACCCCATCAGACTGTCCAATGGGTGAAAAGGAACAAGTCACGGGCCAAGCCTGCCTGAATTGATGGTTCAGGGGTGCCAGCCACCTGCCACAAAGGTGCCAGTTCAAAACCAGAATCAGGGCCCCAAGGGTGCTGGTTCCCTGTGCACCCATGTCCCATACAACCACTAGCCGCACCCCATTCAGAGTACACCACACCATGCATCTTTTGCTCACAATCCTGGTCAACTGAGCATGCTGTACTGATGTCAGTGAACAGTTGTTCACTCTGCCCTTAAGGACTGTGTTGGACTAATTTGTCCCTCCGACCTTTCCATTCACTTTAAAATCTTTCTTCAGCCGTGATTCACATGCTATCGTTGGAGTTACTGCTGCTGCTTCTTGGACTGGGCCCATTCGCTGCGCCATCCTGTCTTTTAGGCTCACCAACACAGACAGACCCTGATCCACCAACCCAGCCATCTCCTCTCCATCTAGATGCTGGGGAATGTGTCTCAGCAATGCAAGTCAGTTTCCCCCCGTAACCCGGCTCTGGCCTTCTCCAGAAATCCCCCAGTGGTCGCATACAGCCCTCAGGAGCTGGCACAACTGTCCCCGAAGCTCTCTCTGAAGTTCTTTTATCGCCACAGCGTCCGTCTTTGCTGTCCGTGCCCTCGAGATCCTTGGCGCTGCTCAAGATGGCAGCTACTGGCTGCCTGATCCACTAGACACCCTTGTCAGGGACGCTGCTTGGACTAGAGGTCGCTCAACCGACCTTCAGTGCTGACCATCAACCGCTGAAAAAACTCATCCTCTGCTACCAAAAATGTCAAGCTCCCCAGCAAACTAGATTACTCTTCACACGACGTCCAAAACATTTTATCATCCTGTTTTGATCCAACGTTTGATCCAACGTTCCTTTCCCCTTCCCCTATTTTAAAGTCTTTGATTATTGTCTTAAATTGTCCTGCATTGTTTTAAATGGTTTTATCCTGTTTTTATTGCTTTATATTTGTGAGGCGCTCCCCGTGCTATCTAAGTCAAGGGGACGCTATACAAATAAAATTAATTATTAATCAGTTGGTCATTAATTTATTATTAATTTAGTATCATTATTATTAATTATTATTATTGATCAGAACGCAAATGTCTGTGGGAGAAAGAGAGAAATTACCTCAGATCAGACACACACAGAGGCTGTTACCTGAGACCAACTGTCACTCTTCCCACTCTGTCCCCCGAGGGGAGCTGGAGCGTTCCATTTCCGAGACTGTACCATAATATGTATCACCGTAACTTCCTTCGCTTAAACTTACCATCTCTACCTTACACAACGGCTCAGATAAAATGTATGAATGTCTAAACGAACATGCCACTTACCAGTACAATGGATCACTAGGTGAACTAACATATCACTTACTATTACTACACATCCTCCTCTCGCCACTCCTCACACCCCGGCCCATAAAAGAGGCACAAACAAGTATTCTGGCTGGCCACCCATTTGTCTTCCTTCCTCATGAAACTATGGTTGCCCCCTCTCCCAAAGAAGAAAGCCAGACAGTGCTAATCAGCATCAATGTGCACGCATACGTGTATGCAAATTGTTTATGTAAATGTAGGCAAATTGGGAAGAGTATTTACTTTAGACTAATGGAAAGGATAGGAGCGGCAAGTCAACAGATGATATGTGGGACGTGGCTGGAGGAGGGGCATGGGGACAGGGAGGGACTGGGTGTAAAAGCCTGTAGATCAGCAGCCCCGTACCCAGGGTCGGCTTTAGAATTTGTGGGGCCCTCCCAGGGCAAAGGTAAAATGAGGGCCAACACCCTCACCCCATGGGGCTATGTTCTCTCAGGGGTACCCTCTTCAGGGCCCTGGTAGGGTGGCCATACCGCCCCTTTAAAAGAGGATGCTTATGAAAAATACACATTGCAGGGCTGCATTGATTCCAGTGCAGCCCTGCACCATGTATTTTTCATAAGCATCCTCTTTTAAAGGGGAAGTGTGGCCACCCTATGCCCTAGTGGTGGTCATATTTGGGGAGCCCACTGGGAAAGGGGAAGCCCTGTATCCTGCCCTGGTGCAAACAGGGGCCACTTCCGGGGCCCCGGAAGTAGAGAAATTAGTGGGGCCCAGGGCGGTCACCCCAGGACATTCTGTAGTAAAGCTGGCCCTGCACAGAGGAACTCCAGGGCAAGGAGACTTGACCTTTCCCCAAAGATGCCTTACAAGGATGCAAGGTACTGGATTTCTTGGGTCTTCTGAACTTTTCACTTCTGCCCCTTGTAATCCTGCCACTCCAGCTCCCTGTCAGAAGCAGGAACTTCCTCCGAGCAGCCAGGGCTGTCTAACATTGTCCAGCGCCTCTCCCTCCTTTCCGGTGCTTGCAAAGGCAGATAAAATCTAAGGGGCTAGTTGACTAACCCTGGGAATTACTGGCTTAACTCAAAGACCCAGACCTTGCAGTCTCGGTGCTTACCCGTTGTTTGGCTGCTGTTGGGGCCTGGTGAGCCAATTGAAGCTGAATCCAGACAAGACTGAGGTCATGATGGTTGGCCAGACTTGTGGCCTGGAGGGGATTTGGACTCCCTAATTGATGGTGTCTGGCCCCCTTGTGGCGTTTTCCCCTCCGCAGTGCTTGAAGGCAGATATTGGAGAGTTCCGAGGGAGGCGAGGATCTGCCCTCACTGTGACATGATGGTGATTGAATCAGACAAACATATGCTCCTGGTCTGCCCAAAGTTCAGTACCCTAAGAAATAAATATATTGGGCCTTATGTTAAATTGGCTCCCAGTGGTTGGGATGATGACTCTTTGAGCCATCACTTACTTGATGGCTCTGATTCTCCTCGCTCGAGAGCGGTGGCTGCTTTTTGCACATGTATAGTTTTCTATAAACAAAAGTAGTCTGATCTCCCTTCTAAGTTGGTAATAGTGACTCGGATTCTTGAAATTGCTTTGACCATCTGTGCATGTTGTGGAATTACTTTTGGATACCTGTTCTGTATAGGGTCCTTGAGACATGCATTATCTGGTCTTCGTGGGGAATGCCTCGTGTCCCCCAGTGTTGACTTATCTCCACAGGCCGTTTATCCTGTTCGGATAGTTTGCCCTCCCAAAGCCTAGGTCCTTTTGTTGGCGTCTAATGGATTTACAACCTGGATTCGGGGCTACGTGTTACCGTCATAGGTCCTGAGATGGTCAATGTAATTAGCAGCTAAGATTTACGCATGTACAATTGAAATCTATATTTTTATATTATGATTTTTGTTCACAGTTAGTCGTTTCAGTGATTTTATACCATATTTGTTTTGTATGTAATTACACTTGTAATGACCAATGGCCAAACAATAAAATTTACTACCCAGGTGGCACATGCACACAATGGGGTTCTAGGTATGCATGATGGTGTGGAGTTTCTTGGTGGGGAAGAAAGTCTGCCCATGTATTAGGCTGGTCATGCTAAACCTGTGAGTAGGGGCTGCCCGAACACACAAGAAAAATCACACGGAGGATGCCCGTTTATTAGGCTCTACACACTAAACATGTGAGTGTGGGCTGCATGGACTGAACCCAGACCCAAGAGGGCTCTTGTCTCATTTTACACCCGTTGTCTCTTCCCAGTCCACGGACCGATGCACCTTGTCCTACCAGAATTTTGCTTCTCTGGTTGTCTGCACCCTGCTGACCCTGCTCAGCCTCCTCTTGTTGCTCATTGCCCTAGGCTCTGACTACTGGCTACGCTCTGATGGCACAAATAAAACTATGCAGGGCTATGGAGAGGCTGTGTGGCTCACTTGTGGATGTACCAGGCAAGGGACTCTGGTTCAGAGCTCTGGAAAGGGAAGGGGATCCAGTGGTTGGGGAAGGCAGGCAAGCAGGAATCCTGAGCTCTGTTCCCAGCTTGGGGAAAGGAGTAGAGTATAGCAGTTGAAATTGGGTGTGTTGGGTGTGTGTGTTTGCAGAACTGGGATTAAGGACTCCTGGAGTCAGTCATTTAACCTCTTGTCTCTGTCTTTGCAGATATTTTTTAAAGTCCACCCAGCTCTTCATGCTCTTGGACCTGGGGATGATCGCTGGCTTTGTCTCCCTCTTTGCCCTCATTGCCTCATTCTTCCATTCTCATGCCGTCTCTGTGTCCCAAACCTGGCACACTGCCATTGCCAGCTTCACTGCAGGTATCTCTGCTACAGGGGCTCCCCTGCCCCAAGCCCCCATCCGCTCTCAGGCCCCTGACTCCTGCAACCCCAGCCCCACAACCTGCAGGGCCCTGCACTCAGTTCAGAGGGTGTCTGTGGGTTCCCCAAGGGGTGTTAACTCTTCTCCCCATTACGTAGGTGTCTCTGCTATGATTGCCATGGTGGTGTTCACAGGGCAGTACCAAAAGGTCTATAAGTAACCCATTCTTTGGCTGGTACTTTGGTCTGGGTTGGGCCGCCTTCCCATTGGTCCTTGTAACAAGTGAGGGTGCCCAGGGATTGCTGTGGTGCAGCTTGTTCTGGGGTGGGGCTGCTGTTTTGGGGGATTTCATCCTGGTGCTGAGATGCAGCAACTGCTGGGTGGTGGGGGGTCAGGGCCAGCCCTAGGTATGTGCAACCTGTGCAGTCGCACATGGCCCTGTGCCAGCCTGGGTCCCGCTTAGGGTGGCCACATATGCAAATTTTAGAGGACACTTATGAGAAATAAAGGTTGCAGGGTTGCATTGGAGCCAATGCAGCCCTGCATCCTGTATTTATCATGTGTCCTCTAAAACTTGCATATCTGGCCACCCAAGTCCCCCTTATTTAAATTATGCAAATTAGGTCCCACACCAAGACCTTGCACATGGCCCTACAAATCCTGGGGCTGGCCCTGTGGGTGGTAGCTGCTCCAACAGGATTCTTATCCTGATACTGAGATGCAGCCACTTTTGGGGTGGGACATGTCTTTATACACAGACCTCATTCTGGTGATGAGATGCAATTGCTTGGGGGCGGGGTAGGAGTATTTTAATAAAGCATCCCTTACCCATTGCTGGGATACAACTACCCCTGGGGTGGAGCAGTTGGTTCCTGCTCTGATCTTCTCTCTCCTCTCTTGCCAGGTGGAGTAACGATATTCATCCTATAACCTGATTGCTGAGCTTGGGGACTGCGCTCCTCCTGGAACCAGCAGACTAAGCCAACAGTAGTATAATTTAGAATTAAAGTAAGGAATTAAGGCTTGATATTGTGGGAATGACAGAGAGAAACGAAACATTCAAAATTGTGTGGAAAAAATCTTGAATTTTCTATTTATTTTTATTATTAATTATTATTATTATTATAAACATTTATATAGCACCAGTGATGTACCTGGTGCTTTACAGAGAACAAGATAGACACGGTCCCTGCCCAAGAGCTCACAGTCTAAAGAAGACAGGGGGAGGGGAGACAGGGAAGGGGGAACAGAGGGAAAGACAAGGGATGCAACATTCATGAGGATGCGGGAACTCAGGTACACGTTCCTAGCTTGGTTACAGAGAATTGGGAGTTTGCAGATAACAGATGGGGGATAACCCTGGGTGGGAATGATTAGCAGGAGTTAGGAAGGGCAGAGCGGAAGAGGTGGGTTTTGAA
>QEPC01013412.1:148289-166187 GCA_003113815.1 Sphenodon punctatus
TCCGTAGGAGAGGGTGGCAGGGTGACAGAGTCGGTGGGGGCGATCCAGGTTTCAGTAAGGGCGAGAAGGTGAAGGGAGCGAGAGAAGAAAAGATCATGAATATAGGGAGCTTTATTAGTGGAGGAGCGACAGTTTCAGAGGGAACAGGAGAATGGGAGTTGATCAAGGGGGAGACAGGGAATGGCGATAAGATTAGGGGAAGGGGGGCGATGGGATCGGTGGGAGACAGGTCTTGGGGCAGAGGGGTAGGGGCACGATGTGGAGGGGGAAGGAGGTGTGGGGACGGTGGAAAGAGAAGACAGGCGTGGTGGGAAGCAGGAGGCAAGGGGACAGAAGTAGGGGCAGAAGCAGGTGTGAGGGAAGGGGGGGAGGGGAGAAGAGGGGAGAGAGGAGATACGGACAGGTGGGAGATAAGGCATCTTGGTGGGTTGGTTACAGCTGTCCTCCACAGCACGGTGACGACATGTTCTCTCTACTAGGGATGTTGTCTTGCGCATGTCAGGGGGTAGGGCACTGCCACTGCAGTCCCGCTAACGGGCCCGTCAACAGGCGACACCCTTTGGATGTCCAAGGGCTGGTGCCCAAAGGGACCTGGCCTCTGGATATTCTACCTGAGAGGAAAGTGGGACATCCAGTCAGCTCTGGGATTTCCTGGGTTTAAGTTTGCAAAACAGTTTTGTGATGTCCTGACTATAACCACATTCAGAGACCCAGTGAGACACCAGCAGCTTGCTTATCCATGATGTTTATTAACACACAGCAGTCTGGTTTGCAGAGGCTGAGCGAGGCCCCTAGAGGATTTCCAACAGAACATACATAACAGGTTTGCCCAAAACTTTTGAAGTGAAGTGTGAGACCTTTGCTTCCTTCTCACACCACCTTGTTTAGCACTGTTGCTTTCCCCTCCAAATTGACCCTGATCCCAGTCTACCAGTCACCTGCGCCGTCATCTGGGATGCAGTGGTGCCTGGCCTCAGAGAAGCTGCAGAAAGGGAGGTGGCATGAGGATGTGGTGTCTGGAAATGACATGCTGGGGCACAGAAGCCCACACTGCCTTCCTGTGTTTCATATCAAGCCAGCGGGAGGGGTCCCAACTTCGGACCGGTGGCCCTTGAGTGGCATGTCTGGCCACCCCTATTCTAGATGCACAGATAGAGAAGTGTTTTCTGGTGTTTTAAGATTTGATACTATGTTTAATTTGACTGTAAAACATCTTTTTCATATTTTACACTTCATAGTCAGTTAACTGCTTATCAGAACATACTGAGTATTCATAATAAAATCAACTAGACTCAGAACCAATATGTGTGTGTGTGTGGGGGGGGGAGTTGGGAGGAGGATAGGAAGGAGAGAATTACAATTCAATCAGCTTTTTAAACACCACTGCAAACCCATCTGTTACTTGGGAAAACTTAGCAGCAACAGGTCAGAATTCAGATTTATAAACAGGGGAGCAAATAAAATTGCTCAATCACTCCTGTTGAAACATTTGTGGACTGTTATTTTTTCAGCAAAACTTTTTAAAAGAAAAAAATGACTATCTCCAAAAACTTAGATGAAAAATTTAGAAGCAGCTTTCATACGTTTCCTCCATTTGAAAATATAGTTTCTTCTGGTTTTACCAGCAATATCATTCTCTGGTGGCACCCAGAAAAGAAAACTGGGTTCTTACCTTGTGAATTTTCCTTCTACGGGGAATCCTCCTAGATGGCCAGTTGTTACTATAGGGTTAGATCCATCCCCACCACAACCAGAAGGAGGCAGACTTCCTAATTTTTCCTGGAGCATGCTCAGAAGGGATCCAGCCCCTAGTTTCCAGAAGTTTCCAAGTCCTGACTCTCACTAATCTAAAGTTTCAGAACTCAATAAAACTAACAAAACACAAGCTCAAACTATGTAACCACCATGAAAAACAAGTCATGGATCCAGAAAAACGGCAATCAGCCTAAGAAAACTTATCAAGGCCCCCCAGAGTTCTCTCTCACTCTGAGTGTAACTGGCCATCCAGGATGATCCCACATAGAAGGAAAATTCACAAGGTAAGAACCTAATTTTCCTTTCTCTCCTCCTGGATGGCCAGTTGTTACTATGGGGACATTCCAAAGCAGTGTCCCAACTAACGACATGGGGAAGGAATAAAAGATGATCAGCATGGAATGGAACCCCACAAGGGTAAATTACAGAACAGCTTGGAGAACCTTTCTCCCAAGGGTCGCTTCGACTGAGTCATTCAGCAGGATCTTATAATGTCTGGTAAAGTTATGCACGTAAGATCAGGTCACTGCACAACAGATTTCCCCATAAGAGGCCGAATTCCTAGAGGCCTGAGTAGTAGCTGCACCTCTTAAGGAGCGAGCAAAAACCCCTTACAGAGGAACCTTACCCTCTGTCCTATAGGCCTCAGTGATACAGTGTCATCCAGCGTACAACTACCACTTGGGATGCTCTTTGGTCTTTCTCTGTGGGCTGTAAGCTACGAATATTGCTGATGATTGTCGGAAGGGTGCTGTCCTTTTAATGTACACTTCCAGTGCCCTCCTCACCTCCGTGTGTGCCAGACCCATTCCTGTGGGTGTGCCAGACTGGGACAAAATGATGGAAACGAGAATCTACTTTCAGACAAAAGGCAGAGTCCAGGTGAAGTACCACTAAAGACTCTTTAAAGGAACAAAAAGAGGGATCAATGGACAGGGCACTCAATTTCGACACTCTCCTGGCTGAGGCGATACCGATCAGAAAAGCCAACTTCAGGGACAAGTAATACAATGAAACCTCCTGAAGAAGCTCGAAAGGAACTTTAGTCAGTGCCCTTAACACCAGATTCAGATTCCACAAAGAGGAGAAATAACCCTTGAGGCCTTCAAAAAGCAAGATATGGAGGGTGCCTTGCTCTCCTTCAGCCCTGAACTGTACAGAGGACACTATTGAGGACTGCTACCTGTCTCTGCAGTGTATTGGGATTTAACCCAGCATGTCCGTGGAGTAGTTGGCTATAAAGCCACAAGCCAGTTGAATTCTGGTGGCCAGAATTCTTATCATTTGAATTGAGACATTTGGGTCTCTGGCTCGCTCCAAGGGCCAGTGCAAGGATTTTTGCCACCCTAGGCACACCCCTGCACGTGCGCCCCTTGCACAACCAGCGCACACATTGTGCACCTCACATGAAACCCATGCACACACTTAGTGCACAACCCCCACATGCACAGCCTGCGTCTCAGGCCGGGCGGGGCTGGTAGCCCCACTCCCCCCTGCCTCCCAGACCTTAATTCAGCTGCAGAGTTTACAAGTGGTGGCGGTGGCAGCTGGATCAGCGATGGGAGAGGCACCCTCTTCAACTTGCAGGAGAAGCATCAGCAACAGTTGGACCAGGGGCAGGAGAGATGGCAGTGGAAGTTGGATGGGGTGGGGGTGGGAGAGGATGGCATCTTTCGCCATCCCATCCAGCACAGAGCTTATTGCCAATGGCAGCAGCAGGGCAGGGAAGCAGGAGAGCCACCCCCTTCAAGTTGGTGCCCTAAGCTGCCTAATGGTAGCACTGGCCCTGCTTGATCCAGGTCATTAAGGTCCTGGAAAAGTAGGAGGCGATGGTGGGCATTTTAATGACTGATTTCACCAAAGTTTCTTCTAAGGCTAACCTTGATCCCCTTTTCTGTGCGATCGGACTCTCTGTGTGGGGGAAGACAGATTTTCTGGCCAACAATGCTGCTGCAACATCCACCTTCAAGGTGGCCAGAAGGTCTTCCTTGCTCCTGGTGAGCGAGTATAAGGTCTCTTGTGATTTATTCATTTTGCAGACCCTTATTAGGAAGCTGCCACTTTTAAAAAAATTATTTTTTCATATGCTTTGTCCAAGACCATGCCCCTGTCCTTGGATCTTGGTATGTACTCCTCATTCAGATTCATCCCCACCCCCCGACGACTCCAAGGAGTCGTGTTCATCTTTCGTCTCTCTGAGGTGTAGGACCTTTATCACTAGTTCATAAATCTGCTCCCTATATTTGCTAGGGAACTCTCTGTCAAGGTCAGAGGAAGTTTCAATGTCAGATTCCTCTATCTGCCCCTCCTCAAGGGAGGATTGTCTTTCTACCTCCTCTGAGGCCTGCTGACCCTTTGAGGCCAGACCCTAAGATGCCTCCTCCTCCTCTTATTGTTTTGGTGGGAGCCTTTTTTCCTGTTTCCCTTTTGGGTTGGAGGTCCTGGGGGCTGTTTCCTGGTCTGAGGCAATGGCCTTCTCCTCTATTGAGGAACTCACTGAGAGGATCTCCTCAGATGTGGCTCCTGAAGAGAGAGGGAGGGGGACGGAGGGAGTCCAAGTGCCGGCTTTTCCTGCATGGCCACTTGGCTATGGGGAGTTTTCCCTTGCCCGCAATTTTTCCTTGTAGGGATGCCACTTTCTCATGCTCTTGCCTGGGTTCTGTTTGTGCTTGGCATGCTTCAGTTCTTGTAGGGACCCCGAGATTTCCCTCAGGACTGCCATGTGGGGGGCTGTGTGTCTATTATTGGGGTTTTGTTATGCGGGGGGCTTACTGACTTTGTGTGGGCTCCACCATTTCCTGTATTGTGGCCTGCAGACGGGGAACGATCTGGCCCCTCTCCCGAGGCCATTGCAGGTCTTAGCGGGTGAGGAACGCAGAACACAGAGACCAACCTGAAACTCTGCTGCACCTGCTCTTCTGGACCCCCATGCCAGTCAGAAGGGGGGAACTGGGAACGAACTCCTCCTTTCCCTTCTTCTGGCGGAAGGGGGTGAACGAGAAGGGAATCTTCTCTCCCTGGCACCAACTTGGAAGTCTGGGACCTAAAGTCCCACAAATTTATTCAACAATCTACTTTAAGTCCATCCTAAGATGGAGGCTGCCAGCCTGCATCCTATTAGTTTGGTGGCAGACAAAACTGGAGACTAGGGGCTAGATCCCTTCTGAGCATGCTCCAGGAAAAATTAGGAAGTCTGCCTCCTACTGGTAGTGGTGGGGATCTAACCCCATAGTAACAACAGACCATGACCATCCAGGAGGATCCCCTGGGAGAAAATGATGTTTACATTTTAAAAAACCAAATGAATAAAACCAAAATGCATCTGTCCCTGGAGGGACACGTGCTCCCTGGGAGCAGTTGAAGAGACTGCAGGTGAGGATCTCGGATGCTAGTGTTGTCTGCTCTGCTGCTGGCCAGAGAACATTAACCAAGGCTTTGCTGTGTATGACAACAGAATCAGGGAATACTTCCAATGACGAATGTTACAATATAGGGTGGGTCTTTCTGACGATGGAAGCTGCATCTTTAGGGAGCACAAATAGTGAGGTCAGGGCTATGTTCTATATGGAAGCACATTCCCTCATACGCAACAATGATCTCTTTGAATAGAACAAGTTTGGTTCCCGCTTGGTGTGAAACATGAGTGAGCAGCCCTGTTTAGCAGCCGTAGCAGGGCAAAGGCCTTCCTTCTCTCTGACCCTGTACATTATGGCTCCTGTGGTTGTCCCAGAGCTTCCTTTGCCCTTGTGCATCAGGTAGGTGGTAGCCCAGTAAAGAAACCCCCAGAAGAAAGAAGATGGAGAAAGAGGAGTTAAACATGGCACCCTAAAGGCAACTACCCAAGAAAAGAATTGGGCACCATAGAAAAACGCAGGGCAATTTAAGGAGGCAGGGGACAAGCGAGGGGACAAGGCAGGGTATGAAGGGCGATGGTTAGCTAAGGATAGGGGATTTTAGCTGGAGATATTTGCACTGGAGGGTACAAGCAGCAGTGAGAATGGATTTCATAGTGCATAGCTCTTAAAGCTAGAAGAGGCATTAGAATCATCTAGTCTGCCCTGCATATTTGATTATATATATTAGTGCCAGCAATGTGCCTTGCCGTGAACAGTCATGATTAGAAACAAGCCCCTGCCCTCAGGGACTTACAGTCTAAGGGAGGCAAGGGGAAGAGAGGGTGAAAACAGACATGCATATAACTCCACTTCAACATTTCTTATGCATGTTGCAGGGCTGTATTGGTGCCCTATGCAGCCCTGCAACATGCATAAGAAACGTTAAAGCGGTGTTAAGGTGCATGTCTGTTTTGACTCAGAGAGACAGGGACAGACTGTGGAATTAATCCTGCTTGGGTTAAAGAAAAAGAGGGGAAATGACCTGACCTGAAAGGTGCAACGATAGGTTGAAACAAAACAAAAAGAGCCTGAGGATATTCATTCAAGCACACATAGTAGATAATGTTCTCCAATGCACTTAAAATATACAGCACATATACATCAAATAACCTAACTGCATTGCCATTATTGCTGGAGTTGGGTGGGAAACCTCAGGCCATGTGCTATGTATTCCCCCACCCCCAGAATATAGAAAGGTGAGAGGACAGGCACCCGTCTTCCTTATTCCTCACCCCTAGTGCAATCTAGTTTCCTAAAATAAGGAAATTAGGGGGTGGGGAACTGTGGCATATGTCCCCCCCATTCTGTTTTACATGGATTTTCCAGTGTTGTACAAGGTGTGACCCCTGAGTGAATCTTTCCCCACACTGACAGCATTCAAAAGGCTTCTCTTGTATGTGGGTCCGACTGTGATGAATTAAACCTGCGCCATGGTGGAAGCGCTCCCCACATTCCAGACAAAGAAAGGGTTTCTCACCCGTGTGGATTCTCTGATGTGCAATAAGGTTTGACCATTGATTGAATCTCTTCCCACACTCAGGACAGTGGTAAGGTTTTTCTCCTGTGTGAATTCTCTGATGTTCAACCAGGGTTTTCCTCCGACTGAACTTATCTCCACAGTCGGGACAACGATAAGGCTTCTCTCCTGTGTGGATTCTTCGATGTCGTATAAGTCCTGAGCTGTGACTGAAGCTTTCTCCACACTCAAGACATGAAAACGGTTTCTCTCTTGTGTGGACTCTCTGGTGTGTATTGAGTGTTGAGCTCTGAGTAAAGCTCTCCCCACATTTGGCACATGTGTAAGGCTTTTCTCCTGAGTGGATTCTCTGGTGCCTAATAAGTGTAGAGCTCAAACTAAAGCTTTTCCCACAATCACCACAGTGATAGGGCTTCTCTCCTGTGTGGATTCTCTGATGTCTTTTAAGGCTTGAACTGTGACTGAAACTTTCCCCACATTCCAGACATTTTTTTAGTTTCTGCTTTTTGGGGACAGCAAAGTCTCTGAGGTTCAATGCACCACTTTCTTCATGGGCTGCTTTTTCCAGCGTCCTATCTAGAGGGTCCCATGGATGGCTAGAGGCATTTCCTAAGTTAGGGCTCTGGGAAATATTCCCTTTGGATCTTTCAGAAAACCCAGGGTCACATAGAAAAGGAGGAACTTCCTGGTGAGGATTTTCATTTTCTTTTACGATTCCATCATCTGCTGGAATAAAAAAAGAATTCAAGCATGACTCAAGGAAAAGGGAACTGAAAAGGCTCTTAGTCAGGAGTACAATTAATAATGGATTGTTTCTGAAGAGCATGGCGATGGAAAACCAAATGACTAACAGCAGCATATTCATGGGGGCACAATTACTTCCCACATTAAACCCATTATCACTCCCTGAAATCTCCCATCATATCTTTCCCATGTATAAACATAGGACACCTTACCACTTAATAGCCTCCCCAAATCCATCCCTAGAGCCCTGCTAACCCTGCTATGGAATATTTATGAAGCAGCAAGATAAGCAGTCTCGTTCAATGGCGAGCTAAGTGACTGGTTTAAGAGGACATTTGGTAGCAGACATGGTGATCCAATATTTTTCAGCATTTTCTTGGTTTTATCTTGAGAGACGATGGATGAAGTCACAAAGGCAGAGGGTTGGGGGTAAAGGTGCATAGCAAGGAGATCAAAAATCCATTTTGTGTGTTTGCATGTTGACAGGGCTACTGTGGAGTTGTAGAGTTGAGATTCTTTATACCATCTGGGTTGGATATAAATGTGGAAACGCTGATGGTATTTTGCAGAAGAAAGGAAAATAATGTTGCAACAATTAAAAAGGGGTTAATGAGAACCGTGTGGACAGTAATCTGCCTGAAAAGTCTACCCATATGGAACAACATGAAATTAAAAAGGAGGGGGCAGTTGCCATAGGCAGTTTTGCGCAATTTGCAGACAATATAGGCCGACATGGGAATCAATCTAGACACAAAACTCCGGCTGCTGGAGAAGAGTAGGTTCCCAAACCCTTACTTAGCAGACACCTGGACCCTCAAGAAGGCTGACAGAAAAAGGCTGCTGGCCTTTATAAAGGCCCAGTTTGCTTGCAGTAAACTGCCAGGGCCATGCTAGAAACGAGACTATCAGAAAAAGCATTGATGCAAATGAGACAGTAGTTGATGCAATAACAAGGAAGACTCTTTAGGTGTATGGACATTTCTGCCAGACGAAGGCTGTTTGTTAAGGACTGTGCTCTTTGGTCTAACACAAAGCAGTGGACCAAGAGGCAGGCCATGCAGGAAGTGGGCAGGTGATATGATATGGGGTGGTAAGAATATAAAGATGCTATATGGTGATGCTCAGGATAGAACAAAATGGAAACTGGATGCACAGGGCTGGCCTCTGTGGCCTGTTAGACAAAATAAAGGAATTCACTTAATCTCAAAGCCTTCTCAACCTACTCAGACCCAATTCAATTAACCCCTTGGGGGGAGGGACCGCCACCACCTTTTCCTTCTTTTACTATTGGAGAAAGAGTTATAAAAACCCTATTTATTTTTAAAAAAAATCCCAAATACAGATTAAATATTGTGCTTTAAGCCAAAGGCACTACCTGGAAATTCAAGAACAGGTAAAGATCCACTTTCATTCTATACTGCAAAATTAAGTAATCATCGGTAACACGTCAATGCGGTTTCTTGGGATTCTCAGGCTTGGAGGACTCCAGCCTATCTAAACAGAATTTCAATATTTGATCACTTATATAGATTTCCTCCCCTCTATCCCCCAAGTTCATTACTCCTTTAATTTTAAGTCTTCAGCTTATTCCTCCATTTCTTGTCCTAACTGAAGTGACCCACTCTTGAATAACATACTTTAGAGGAAGATGTATCAGACTATTATAAAATATGCCATGTACAGTGGAAAGTCACATCTGCAGGATGCCCCAAAACTGAATTTTCCATTTCCATAAAAGGCTGGTGTGCCTCTCTTTGACCAAGACAACTCATAGGAGACTATTGGTAAATTGTTCACAGCTGAAATTGGGGCTCTAGGACAGAAGATAGGAGAACATGGATTACTGGTGGAAAAGTGTGTTTATTTCATATAGAAAGGGTCTCTTAATACAGCTATTACAAACTATTACATAAAATATTTGAAACTTGACAACGGAACCTGAATGTCCAAGTCAATCAAAAGCCTGAGATGGTGTTTGGTGAGAATATTGGGGAACCTTCAGATTAAGGACCAGTTTTCAAACATGGCTACTTAAATTCCCCAATGTGGACTTCACTTGAGGGGTGCGGGTGTCTAACTTTAATAAGGAATCCTCATAGAATAGGGTGATAAACAAAAAGTGCAGTCTTGCTATTTAATCAAGATTCTTCAGAAGAGGGGGTTGTGTCCAACTGGCTACCACTGTATTTCACATTGATTCTCCAGTCTTGTACAAGGCTTGACCTTTGCATAAACCTTTTGTCCAACTGAGAACATTTTAAAGAGCTCCTCCCCACCCCCATATGCATTTGATGAAGCCACATCAAACCCCAGCCAAAACTGCAGCTTGCCCCGCACACCAGACCACAGAAAAGGATTACTCTCCTGTATGAACTTGCTGATGTGTAATAAGGTTTTATCACTTACTGGAGCTTTCCCCACAGTCAGAATAGTCTTCTGTATGGATTCTTGGATGTTCAACAAGTGTTTTCCTCCAACCAAATTTATCACCAGACTCAAGATAGTGATAAGGCTTTTCTCTTGTGTGGCTAATCTGATGTTGGTGAAGGTCTGAGCTGCGGCTGAAGCTTTTGTTGCATTCCAGACAGAGATAGGGCTTCTTGCCTGTGTGGACTCTCTGGTGTGTATTAAGCGTTGAGCTCTGAGTAAAACACTCCCCGCACTCAGCACATTTGTAAGGCTTTTCTCCCGTGTGGATTCTTTTGTGCCTAGTAAGCGTTGAGCTCAAACTGAAGTTTTTGCCACATTCGGTGCAGTGATAGGGCTTCTCTCCCGTGTGGATTCTCTGGTGTCGTTTAAGGTTTGAGCTGTGATTGAAACTTTCCCCACACTCTGGACATATTTTAGGTTTCTTTCGTACATAGATTTTCAAGGGGAACACAAGTCCTTTGGGGTTCACAGCACCACTTTCTTCATGGGCTTGTTTATCCAGTGTTCTAGTTAGAGGATTTCTTTGAGGATCAGAAGCTTTTCCTAGGTCCCAGTTCTGGAAAACGTTCTCTTCAGATTTTACAGACAACACGGAATCCCATGTAATATTGGGATCTTCTGGGGAAGGAGTCTCATTCACCCTTCCGATTACATCATCTGCTGAAATAAAAAGAAAAATTCAAACGTGATCCAAAGGGAAAGCCAGGAAGGGGATATGGAAACACTGTCGCAGAACAAAATGCAATTCATAAATCATTGGGTGTTTTCAGACAAGACACTCTCCACCTGCTATACATGTTACAGAGCACATAGGGCAACACTGCAGCCCTGCAACATGTGGGTGGAGAGTGTCTTGTCTGAAAATGACCATTGTCTCTGAAGTGTTTGGAGTTGAAAGTCAAATGATTATCAACAGCATCACCTTTAAGACGACAAATATGCTTATTTTCAAAGCACAGCACTGGCACGCACCCTGCCGAAGTGAATGGGCTCTGCTGAGGAACACCACTTTGGGGACTGAAGCCAAAATTTTGTTTTAAGTCAAATTTTCACTTCCTAAATAATCCCCCCGCCCCATTTCTCTGGTCTCAGTCTTACTAGCAGGGACCTGTGTCCATTGCTTTTTCCCCATTGGCAGTGCACCGCTCTGGACTCTGCCTCCCTGTGTTTTGAATGAGGTTTTTCCACGCATGCTCCTAAAGCTCTGTGGGAACATGCTGGGAAATGCAGTCCAGCTTGCTTGCAGACATGCTGACATTCCCAGCATGCTCCCAGAGAGCTTTAGAATGCTGGGAGAAACCCTCTCAAAACACAGGGAAGCAGAGTCCAGGAAGGCACCCAGATCCCACGTGGCTTTTAGTTGAGTGGCACCCCCGCCCCTTTCCTGGCCTCCACTGCCCTCTTCTCTGCACCCTTCGCACATAGATTTTCAGAGGGAACACGAGACCTTTAGGGTTCACTGCACCACTTTCTCCATGGGCTTGTTTATCCAGCATTCTAGTTAGAGGATTTCTTTGAGGCTCAGAGATGTTTCCTAAGTCACAGTTCTGGAAAACGTTCTCTTCGGATTTTACGGACAACATGGAATCCCATGTAATATTGTGATCTTCTTGGAGAGGATTCTCATTCACCCTTCCGATTACATCGTCTGCTAGAATAAAAAGAAAAATTCAAACATGCTCCAAAGGGAAAGCCAAGAGGATATAGAAGCACTGTCACAGAACAAAACGCAATTCGTAAGTCACTGTCTATGAAGCGTTTGGAGGTGAAAGCCAAACAATTATCAAAAGCATCACCTTCAAGATGACTAACAAATACACTTGCCCTCAAAGCACAGCACTGGCATGTGCTCTGCCAAAGTGAATGGGCTCTGCCGAGGAACAGCACTTTGGGGATTGGAGCCAAAATTGTTTTGTTTTAAGTCAGTTTTCACTCCCTAAATAATCCCCCCACCCCATATATATATATATATTTCTCTGGTCTCAGTCTTACTAGCAAAGACCCGTGTCCATTGCGTTTTCTGCATTGGCGGTAAGGGAAAAAATGTGGTGAACACGGGTCCCTGCTTACTAGAGTCTGTTTCCTAAAAAGATTATTTATATGGTAAATTTTCATATTTTTTGAATTAAAAAATAAAGCACACATATGTATGCGTGTGCACATGCGTGCGCGCACACACACACGTATGGAGAACATTAGAACATAAGTCCCACCACACTGGGTCAGATTAGGGCTATGCCAAATATTAAAAAAACATATTCATGAGTATTTCCAAGGACCGATCCTCGGAACCTCGTAGAATATTCGGGATTCGGAGGGGCGGGGGGCAAGAAGGGGGGCAGGGGGCAACATGGCCAGGGAAGAGGGAAGCGTGGGCCAGGGAAGAGGGGTCAGCGAATAGGGCAGCAGAGGCTGGGAATAGGGGTGCCACTCACCTAAAAGCCACGTGGGAGCTGGCTGTGCCGCTCTGGACTCTGCCTTCCTGTGTTTTGAATAAGGTTTCTCTGAGCATGCTCCTAAAGCTCTCTGGGAGCATGCTGGGAAATGCAGTTCAGCTTGCTCCCAGACGTGCTGTCATGACAAGCTCCCAGACGTGCTGTCATGACCGTATTGTTAGCCGCCCCGAGATGCCGTGGGCATGAGGGGGCGGCATAAAAATGACAAGAAATAAATGACAAGCTCCCAGACGTGCTGACATTTCCAGCATGCTCCCAGAGAGCTTTATGAGCATGGTGGGAGAAACCTAATTCAAAATACAGGGAGGCAGAGTCCAGCATGGAGCACCCAGCTCCCACATGGTTTTTAGGTGAGTGGCACCCCCCTTTCCTGCACCCTGCGTACATAGATTTAGAGGGGGAACACGAGGCCTCTGGGGTTCACTGCACCACCTTCTTCATGGGCTTGTTTATCCAGTGTTCTAGTTAGAGGATTTCTTTGAAGCTCAGAGGCATTTTCTAAGTCACAGTTCTGGAAAACGTTCTCTTCGGATTTTACGAACAACATGGAATCCCATGTAATACTGGGATCTTCTTGGGGAGAATTCTCATTCATCCTTCCAATCACATCATCTGCTGGAATAAAAAGAAAAATTCAAACATGATCCAAAGGGAAATCAAGGAAGGGGATATGGAAGCACTGTCACAGAACACAATGTAATTTATAAGTCATTTAACTATGAAGTGTTTGGAGGTGAAAGTCAAATGATTATCAACAGCATCACCTTCAACATGACAAATACGCTTATTTTCAAAGCACAGCACTGGCAAGCACCCTGCCGAAGTGAATGGGCTCTGCTGAGGAACAACACTTTGGGGATTGAAGCCAAAATTATTTTACTATAAGTCAATTTTCACTCGGTAAACAATTCCCCCACGCCAGGTCTTACTTGCTTTTTCTCCATTGGCAGTAAGGGGGGAAATGTGGTGAGCATGGGTGCCTGCTTACTAGATTCTGTTTCCTAACAGATTATTTATATGGTAAATTTCCTAAGGGTTGGAATTTGGCCAATGTCATTCCAATATACAAGAAGGGTCTACGAACCCTTCCTAGTAATTATAGGACCATAAGCCTTCTTTGTATCATAGGTAAGTTGTATGCTAAGCATTTGTTAGGGAAGCTAGAGAATTGGGTAGACGAGAAGCAAGTGCTCCATGAGGAGCAGGCAGGCTTCAGAAAGCATCGGTCCACGATGGACCACTGTTTTATTTCGTCCCATCTTGTGACAAATACATGTTTTAAAATGGGAAATTCTACATGGCATTCATAGACCAGAAGTCAGCATCTATCTCATTCCCCATGAGGGACTTTGGCAAAACATGCAGCTACCAGAATTGACAGACGTCTATTGTATCTTAGGAGATCCCTTTAGAAGGATACAGTACTGCGAGTAAAGTTAAACTTTAGGGGCCATCTCTCAGATCTGGTTAAGATCACTACTGGTGTAAGGCAGGGGTGTATTCTGGCCCCCTCCTTTTTCAATCTTTATATCAATGATCTAATACCTGCCGGAATCATCCACCAAATCTTGGCTATAATCATCTATTCGGCTTGTTGTATGCCGATGACGCAGCTTTAATGTCCCAGTCTCTAGTAGATATCAAAAGAACCCTTAGTATGCTTGCAGATTATTGCCTAAATGAGGGGCTAACCATTCATTATGGCAAGACCCAAAGTTACGGTCTTTTCCAAAAGATGGTTCCAACATAGGTGGGTGCTGGACGATAATGTAATCGAGGTCATTTCGTTTCGGTACCTCGGCATTGTGTTTCAGTCCTCCGGCGCTTGGGCTGATCACTGTAGCTCAGCTACTGAGCAGGCCAATAAAACCGCAGCCGCCGTCCTTCACTTTGTTAGAGCAGGGGGACTTGGTGGCCATGCCAGCCCTTCAGGTGTTTGCAGCCAAATCACTTGCCCAACTCTTATATGGAGCCCATTTATGGGCCATTGGGAAATCCAAGGAGATGAAGGTGGTGCAAACCAAATTCCTTACAGCACTCCTTGTGGCGCCTAAGGGGACTCCCAATGCTGAAGGCCGCCTTTACATTTCGGCTATGTCTGAGTTTTGTTTATCTCCGCCTGGATTGTTGTCTCTAGTGATTGATGACGATAGCCCTAATCACTGGGTAAGATGTGTCCATCGGAAGGTGAACCTCCTGGGCTTTCCTCTACCTTGTTTGGCTGCACAGGGATATCTCAAGGATAAATCTGAATTAATGCAGAGACGATCCGATGTTGAATGTCAGAAAGAGCTGGCTAATTTGAATGCAGTGGCATTTATTTCAGTGCATTCTACTCTTCTCCTCCCAAAGGACTCTGATGCACCAAATTTGACAGACCTTACTGCTAATAAGCATCGAAACCTGTTCCTCCGAGCTCGTCTGAATGCCCTTCCTACCATGGTTCTAGAATGGAGATACAGAGCGATCCCCTAGGCTGAGGGAGAATCAGTGCAGCATGTGCTTTTGTACTGTAGGTTCTATGTCCATGTCAGAGAGGAACTTATTTGCCCATTGATGAAGGCTCTTCCCACTCCCAGGAGACCCCCGGGGGAGGTACCTACCATTTCTGCTGGGGGGTCATGACAAACACAGGACATTGTCTGTGGCCAAATATTTGGCCCAAGCAATGAAGATTAGAACTCTGTGGTTAGCAGATCACGCTAACAGCCTTTAGGGAGCATATTTTTGAACTCATTGCTTTGGGCCAAGATCACTGTTTTCAGACTGCTGTTTCATTACTATTGGGCTTTTAGAGTACTGTATTTATTTACTATTGGGCTTTTAGAGTACTGTATTTATTTACTATTGGGCTTTTAGAGTACTGTATTTATTTACTATTGGGCTTTTAGAGTACTGTATTATTGTACATTCTACATTGACCCTTTCTTGTAGATTGATTTGTCTTTGTGTCGTTATATGGGTTTTTTAATGTTTGTTTTGTCTTTGCCAAGGTCGCCGGTCAAACAGTAAAGCTTTATTCATTTCATATAACAGTAAATTTTCATCTTTTTCTAATTAAAAAATGAAGCACACGCACACACAGAACATTAGAACATAAGAAGTGCCACGCTGGGTCAGACTAGGGCTGTACTGACTATTTAAAATAAATATTCACGAGTATTTCCAAGGTTCTGAGGATCGGCCCCGAGTTTTCGGGTTGATCGTTGGAACCTCGTAGAATATTCGGGATTTGGAGGGGCAGGGGGCAAGAAGCGGGGGCGGGGGGTGGGGAGGAGTGGACAGTGTGGCCAGGGAAGAGGGGTCAGGGAATAGGAGAGTGGGGGCCAGGAAGGGGGGGCAACTTACCTAAAAGCCACGTGGGAGCTGGGCTCGCCACTCTGAACTGTGCTTCCCTGTGTTTTGAATGAGGTTTCTCCAAGCATGCTCTGACATTTCACCAGACAGAATCTCTTTCTCTGTGAAGTGTGCACACCAGCACCAGGCTTGGGCAAAGGGGCTCCCTGATGGAGGGGGCAGTGGCAAGCCCCCAGGCCAGGCCCCTCCTTGTGTACACAGCACAGCAGGAGAAACCCTGTCAGGAGGCACTTTCTGAAGCCCCCAAGCCGCTATGCCAAGCTGTGCGTGAGGGGAAAGAGTGGATGCACAAGGGCTCAGGCAGTGGGAATCGCGTTCACAGGGAGCAAGGGTGAATTGTGCCCCTCCTGGCTCAGAGGATTGGGGGAGACTTCCCAGGAGACATGGGGATCCCTTAGGAAACCTCCCGTAAGGTGGAAGGGGGTTAGCCTGCTCCACACCTAAACCTCCCACAGTCTCTGGAAGGCTTTTCTCCTGCCTCCCAGTTTCCACCTTTCATTCCCTTCCCGCTGGGGCAGGGCTAGGAAGCGGCGGTGGTGATTTAAACGTCCCCTCAGGTGCCTGTGGGAGGTTTAGGCGCTGAGCAGGTTGCAGAACCATTTGCGGGTGAGAGAGCGATTCCCAGCCTCTCTCCCCTCCCCCCACTCATGCTTCTGCAGAGGAACTTAGGTAGTTCAGGAGGTGCTGCCCTGCCCACAGGAGAGGGGGAGCAGAGTTCTCCCTCCTTTCCTGTGTGCAGGGCAGCACCTCCTGAAGCCCCCATGCATTTGGCGGCTTGCAGAGCCGTTCACAAATGAGCATGAAGAACGTTCTTTCAGCACATCTGGGGGAGTGGTCACTGGCAGCAGCATCCTGGGAGGCACCGGCTCCCTCCCGGCGGCTTTTGAAGGAGCTGCCCATCTGTGTAGCTCCCTGAGCTGCAGCAGCCGTAAGCCCTCCCCCCCCCCCCGAGCGATCCCATTGGCAGTGGCATTTCAGGAGGCGCCGGCTCTCTCCCGAGTTTTGAAGGACCTACCCACCCACGCAGCTCCCCTGACTGCAGCGGTAGGGTCGGGGAGCTGCCATGTCACCCCGGGCTGACTGGGGCTTGGGAGCCAGTGTTGACAGCAGCAGAGGAGTGAGAGGGACGTGGGGGCGAGTCCCTCCCCTTCCTCCCTTCTCTTCATTCATGCTGCAATGCTCAAGTTCACCACTGGGCTTACTGCCCAAGAAGCATGGGCATCTCTATTGCGCACGCACGAGCCAGCAGAACTGATTTTTTAATCTCTAATAACTCAGTTTTGGCTGCACCAAAGCCTCTCAGACTCCAGCAGCACTTGATGTAGATCTCAGACTACAAGGCTGTGAAGTCTCAGGGCTCAACTCAACCAGGGGGAGGAGATATCCATGGTTCAAAATCATTGGGACTCAGTGCATTTTAACCACAAGCAATTAATTTTCAGACCCTTATAACTTTTTATTTTCTGGCTGGAACTTCTTCAAAGTTTGCGTGTATGACAGTCCCCACAAGTATAAGCCATAGATAAATTTTAAGAATTGTAGCGCAAGCAATATCGGGGCTTCAGCGGTCCCCTGTTTGGAGAGTGGTTCTGCCTTTAAGTTTCAAGTGTCTTGTTGGAACTGTGAGAGAGCCTCTGTCTCCACCCAGCACAGACTGTAAGATGAGAGGAGAGGAGACAGAACTAGGAGAGCTTAGGGAGGCTCTGCTGGAGTTTTGTGTTATTTTGTTATAGTCACTGCATTTCCAGTCACTCATTTGGGTTCTGAATGGATTTCAATTGAACCTTACCTGTGTGGAAGTTTCCCAAAATCTCCCAATACCTAGGTCCCTCATATTCTAGGTTATATGGCTTGTTCCTGTGTTCCACAGGAGAGATCAACTCAGGCTTGGGAACTGGCACTTCTGTTTATGGGAAATAAAAGAGGGGATGACATTATGGGTACAATATTTGCCCAGGTCTGTATAGCAGGGCAGGCAATGGTCCTTTAAGATTAGCTCATCACCCTAGCCCTGCCCTTTTCTAGGTCTATTAGTTCCAGGCGGCAATGCTCGAACCAGGTTTTCCAAAGGCCATTCCAATTCACCTGGGCCTGTGCAGCTTATGGCTTCCTGTCCTGTGACCTAACCACTCTTACAGAGTTAAGATGTAGGGAGCCATTTTATTAGTACTGCTTTATTTGCACATTTCATAGATGGAATGGCAGCCCTGGTAATCACTAATTAAAGGGTGGCTAGACTCACTGTGCGCATACTTGATCCAAACATTATCCTCAGGTGATCTAC
>QEPC01013412.1:177667-200767 GCA_003113815.1 Sphenodon punctatus
GCTTGAATGTTTGTCTGTCTTCTCCCCTGTCTCTCCCACTGTCCCCTCTCCCTGTCTCCCCCTCCTTGTCTTTTAGATTGTAAGCCACAGGCAGGGACCGCGTCTATTTCTATGTTCTGTACAGCACCAGGTCACACGACTGGTGCTATGTAAATGTTTATAATAATAAATAATAATAACGTGTGGAGGGTGGGGGAAAGGCGGATGAGGGCAGGGAGGGAGTTCCAGGGGTGCAGGGCAGCGCGGGAGAAGGGACGAAGGCGGTTGGGGGAACAGGGGAGGCGTGGGAGGGTGAGGTAGCTCGGTTAGGAGGACCCAGTCAGTTCAGTTCCTTCCCAGTAGCCCTCCCACTGTGTTGAGAACAGGAGCAGCCCCTTCCTTTCTGCACCCCCCAAATCCCCAGCTCCCTGGCTACCCTCAGCCCTGAGAATCCTCATCTGCCCCCACCCCACATGTAACCCTCTACGGGGAACCTTTAGAGCAAGAGTGAGGAACCTTTTCTCTGAGATAAGCCACTTTGAAAGTTAGTAGAAGCTCAGAGGGACACACCCAAGTCAGGGGCAGGGGTTATTTATGGGTGTACTCAGAGGAGGGTTCAGTTCCCCGATCTTTGCCATGGATCTGTCTGCCCACCTATCCTGGCGTGCCTGCCCTCACTCACCCTTCAGTGCTTGGGGGATCGGAACCGTATCCAGGGGGCAGACAGATCTAGGAACCAAATAAAAACTAGCCCCAGGCCGCATTTGGACCCAGAAGACTCATCTCTTGGGAGAGGGATCTCCTTCTGTCAGATAGTGTCCCCGGGAGGCAAGAGGGGATGGGGATGGGGGCTTCTCCCCTATTCAAAGCCAGTTTCCCCCCATACATTTCCTCTCCTAGATCTGTTATTTGCCCTCCTGCTGGTTATGCCGCCCCCACCCCCACCAAGGAAAGTGCTCCCCTATGGGAGAGACCTGGGGGGGGGAGGGGGAAGATCCCTAGCTCTGCCCCTTTGTCCTCTTCTCGCGGGGGGAGGGGGCGTCCTAGGGGAACCCCCCTCCCGAAGAACCGTCCCCTTCCCCGATCTCGGACACCGAGCACCTACCCGGTGCCTGGGACCTGCACCGCGGGGGAGGGAGGAAGCGGCCGGGCTTGGGTAGCGCTCCCGGGAAGCACGGGGGCAGCTGGGGGCCGGAAGGGAGGCCTTGCTTGCCGGGCCCGTCCCTGCTCTCGGAGCCCCGCCCTGGGGGGCTGGGCAGCAGCGGGGATCTGCCCAGTCTCTGCTCCGCCCCACAGCCCGAGCTCCGGGCCCCGGCCCGGCTGGAGGCGGCGGGTGCTATGATGCGCCCGGGGAAGAGCCGCTATTCCCTGCCCGCCTGCTCCCCTTCTTTGCCCTGGTTCCCAGCGACGGGGCGGGCAGCCCCAAAGTTACACGCGCCACCTTTGCCCGCTACTGAATGGGGATGCTCGGCTCAGCTTTCACCTCGTCATTCAAGCTGCAGCCAAGTTTTATAACAAGCAGAATCTCACCGGGGTTTGGGGAACTGAACGTCGCCAACATGTTTTTGCCTTTTTAAAATAAATAAATAAATTAATTAAAAAGTCAACAGATTTTCACAATCGCAAAATGTGGGGTTTCCATGCTCAAAAAATAAAAATCCAAATTTGACACTATCCAAAGAGAAGGTGAGGGACTCTGGCGTGTCACCTGGAGAGGCCGAGCAGCCACTCCAATCCTGAGTCACCTCCTGGATTTCTATAGTGAGCTACCCACCGCTCCTGAAATCCAGCACATCAATCTGTTGAATTTATTCAATTTCTGGGTGAGGTGAAGAGGAAAACATAAAAAGGGGCCATTCGAGAAAGCTGCATAGAGGGGACTGAGGCACCTGAATCCAGGGGAAGTTGCAGCCCAGTGCAAAACATTCCCCCCACCCCCTTTCATGGTCACCCCAACATGGGAATGTTTGACAGACACATAATTGAAATGAAACACAACATCCCTTTCAGGGGCCAGGATGCCTTACATTGCTGGCCTGTGTGTTTGTTACCCATATATTGTTATTTCTAGCTTATTCATGGGCTCCGGCCTTCGCATATTTGAAGCTCTATGAAGCCTTATTTTACATCACTGCTTCATGTGGTCAATTCAAGTTTCTTCACAGCCTATTCTGGATCAGGTCCAGCCTGGAACATCCTCAGATGAGTTCTTTTCGTGTCACAGGAGAGAGGGGGGTAGGATATGATTCTGAGGCTGAATCCAGACTGGACAGAGGTCACCGCTCACATGACATCACATTCTCCCTAGTCTCCTCGCTTGTTGAAATCTGTGTACCTGCAGAGAAGCCCAGCTGTGCTGCAGATGCCCACCCCTGCCTGTCTTGTTTTTGCACTCCTTTCCCAGCTGTGGCTCAGTCTCTTGTGACCATGACTTATTCTTGATAACAACCATTCCCCCACACCTTCTTCTTTGTTGTTTGGCTTCCTTGTTTCTTTCTCCTGCCTCTTGTATGGGTCTCCCTCTGGGACACATCAGCCCACCTCCTGGTGGCATCCAGAAGTTAAATTGATTCCCAGTACTGTCTGTTTGTAGGCAATGGGTGGGTTGTTTGCACTTGAGTACTGTAATTCAGTCACCTTGTACACCTGGTGCTTTGTTGACTCCCCGTATTAATAAGATTAGACAGCAGGTTCCAGAGGAACTGGAAGGTCTCAATTTTATTAAGTTCCCCGTGAGAGTTCCCCTCTGCGTTTCCTCTATGAACCAATAATTCCATAACAGCTCTGTGGTTTTAGCTCCTTAACCCCTAAACATGTTGTTGTGAGGTACCTTGGGGACTCTTACTGCTGTGATTATGCAAGCTGTGTCCCATCCAGCTTTCCATGCAACACACCGACTGGCTTCATGTCCAGAACTAGCCCTTGAACTCCCAGGAGTCTGTCTGTCTTCTAAGCTTTGATCTCCACTAGCCCAGGAGTAGCTGGGAGGAGGTGGGGGGACAATGAAGTTACCTAGTTGTCATACTGCAGTGTCTTCCACAATGGCCAGACAAGAAAGGAACCATGAGAGTAGCTACTGTGGAGTGAGGGGGCTCAGCTAAGCCTGGGCCCTGGACTCTAGGGGGAACCTCCTGCATGTGGCCTGAGCACCGCTAAGAAATGTTCAGAGTGGGCAGGTGAGAGAGGAGCCAATATTCTGCCCCCACCCACTCTGAGAATTTCCTACCAGTGCCAAGGCTGCTTGCAAAGGGCCCTGCCAAGACGTTTGCAGAGCAGGCAGGGTGGAGTGCTTGCCCTGTTGGTTCTTAAAACATCCTTCCTGGTGGGGTTGCTGCTACTCTAGGGGACCTTGTTGGGAGGCAGGGTGGCACCAGAACCATTGCAGGGGGAGGCCAAGGCTGGCTGGGAGTCTTTGGAGGACACCACCCCCTTGCTTTTATGGGTGGAGTGTAACTAAAACCACAGTGCGAGCCAGTGTGGTGTAGGTTAGGGTGGGCATCTCTCCCCTTTAATGCAGGACACTTATGAAAAAGACATGGTGCAGGGCTGCATTGGTTCCAATGTAGGGTGGATAAGGTGCTGAGCTTGGACCTGGGAGACCAAGGTTCAAATATCACCCTACCCATGAACTCACTGGGTGGCCTTGAGCAAATCTCAGCCTCATGTAAAATGGGAGCATCTGTCTGTCTGTTCCTGTGTGGTCGCCTCTTGGATTGTAAACCCACTGGGCAGGGACCTGTCTCTGAAAATCTATGACTATAAATCACTGTGTACACCTAGTAGTAGTAGGGCACGTGTATGGACCACTGCAACCTAGCAACCACCACAGGAAGGGACCTCATAGAAAGAACAGAGATCTTTCCCCACAAGGTAAGGGAGCAAGAAAAGATAATGCTTCATTAACTCAAGCTTCCCTTGCCTGATAGAATTTTGGCCAAAACAAAAAGTTTTCTGCTCTCTTTTCCCCTCTGGAACCAAGCGTAGAGGAACAAAATGGTTCCTGGGACTTGGCAGCAAGAATGAAAAAGCTGTGTTTAACCAGCATTAGCTAATTGGAGTTAAAATCCTTGGCCATATTCCATCAACCACTTACTCCGTCAAAGCCCACAGGAGTAAGTGGTTGGTGGATCATAGCCCTTGTGTGCAAAAGCCAATTCTCCTTTCAGGTCCAGTTAGCTAACCCTTGTGCAAGATATGGCATTATTGACTATTAATAGGAGACAAAAAGAGTTAACCTGTTGAAAAACATGCTCTTCCCCCTCCTATAGCGAAGCTCTAGTATGCAGTTCTGCTCTGAAAAGGGGCACTACCAGTGGAACTTCTATGGATGGAAGTTACAAAACTGACTTTCTGATCTACAGTTGCAGAGAGATAACTAATATAGGGGCAGGTGCTAGCATACTAAGTTTCTTCTGCAAGTAGAACTTCTCTGTAAGCCCTGTTCTGAGAAGCACTAGGAGTCAGGATATTGTAATCAATCGGAGCGTGATAGAAAACGTTTTGAATTTTATTGATGAAAAAAACACACAAACAGAGAGAGTTGACATAGGAGAGATTTAAACAGACCCACATTAAATCCCAACTACGATCTCACACGGAAAGACCAGAGTAGTAGGGACAGGCTGGGTTAGGGAAGCCAGATATGCACAATTTTATTTATTTATTTAAATTTCTGCCCCACCCTTCCCAGATGGCTCAGGGTGGCTATTCAACCTTGCAACCTGTATTTACCATAAGTGCCCTCTAAAATTTGCATAGCTGGCTCCCTTAAGGTGGGTAGCACTGGCCTGGAGTGCAGGTGCACCTGCGGCTAGAGGCTTACGCCTAGAGGGTGCTGAAGGCCAGTATAGGTGCTAAGTAGAAGTGAGGGTAGCGCCTCAATGAGATGCATCTGCCTAAGTCTCTAGAGCCTAGCTAAGGGCACTAATGCTTAAACCACGTCTGAATAAGGTCTAAGACCTGGGAGGAGGCAGGAGCCAAGCTGGAGAGGACTCTGCCTCCATGGCCCTGTCAGCCCCAAAAAGAGGGCTGCTCCAGAAGAGCCAGCTTCAGGAGAGAACATGCCTGGCCAGACTGGAGAACTGCACTGTAGTTACCCCAAAGGTAGCTAGAAGGGCTGATACCTCGGTTGGGGGGCGCTGGGCCTAGTAAGGAGGCTTGTGAGAGAGGCACCTTGCAACCCTGTATCTAAGACTGCTGAGAGAGGCAACAGTGCAAGCTTTTCCAATTGTTCCCTATATTCCACTGTTGCAGTTCGAGGTTTTTAAGCTACCGAGTCACTCCTGAATCAGGTTGTTCAGAGGAAAATAAAACTGGGTGACAGCCCTTCCGCTAGGACCCACAAAGAAGGCCTAGAAGAGTTTTTCCTCCTTTAAAATAATAATAATTCTGCTTTCAGGTCCTCACTCTACCATGGTTTTCCTGAAACACCATAGGG
Organism: Sphenodon punctatus; assembly: GCA_003113815.1. Taxonomy (NCBI): domain Eukaryota; kingdom Metazoa; phylum Chordata; class Lepidosauria; order Sphenodontia; family Sphenodontidae; genus Sphenodon; species Sphenodon punctatus. Next base: position 183,084 of record QEPC01013412.1, read on the forward strand.
GTGACTGAAGAACTAGGCCCCCATACTCTACACCACATCAACAGGATTTGAGTGCTTACCTCCCTTAGGCCCAATCCTCACAAAGCGAAGCTAACAGTAGCTTGCCCTTGTGCTGGAAATGCTGTTTGGCACTTGTGCCCTGGTTGTGCCACCTCTCACTGGCAGGGGTGCACTTGTGCTCCACATTGACCCTCTGCTTGCCACCTGGCCTAGGCACTCTATGCTGGTACCCCTCCCAGACCCCACATTCCTGTGGTGGAAACACGTTGTGCCTACACCTTGTTCTACCCCCTCTCAACAGTGCTGGGTGCTCAGTGCCCGACCCCTTATAGCCAGCATAGGGGTTCTGCTGCTGAAGGTGCTCTATGCCCGCATATTGCCCATGCCCCCTGTCCATGGTGTGTGCACTTTGGTGCTGGAGACTCCCTGCTCACACACACAGTCCCCCGCGTGGGTTTTCTGGTGCCACCCGGCACCCAGCTCATCCCCCCTCTGCCCGGTGTGGCTGCGCAGGTGCTTGGTGAGGTGGGAGCTCTGGGTGAAGCGCTTCCCACACTCCTGGCATGGATACGGCTTCTCCCCGGTGTGGATGCGTTGGTGCTTGGTGAGGGTGGAGCGCAGGCTGAAGCGCTTCCCGCAGGCCGCGCACTCGTACGGCTTCTCGCCGGTGTGCGTGCGCTGGTGCGTCAGCAGGTTTGAGCTGCGTTTGAACAGCTTCCCACACTCCCCACACGGGTATGGCTTCTGGGACAGCACCAGCTCTGAAATTTTGCTCAGTCCTTCATCACACTCATCGGGCGGGCGGGCTCTCTCCTCCATAAGGGCTGGCTTGCCGGTGGCTGTCCTCTGGCGCTTGAGGTGCTCTATGCTGGCGCCCTGCTCGCACTCATTCTGGTTAGCACGAGGCCTCTGTTGCTGAAGGTGCTCAGTGCCACGCTCATACCCGCTCTCACTGACATGGGCGCTCTGGTGTCGGAGGAGTTCTGTGCCCTGACCGGACTCCATTTGCCTGGCATGGAATATTTGGTGCAGGAGGTGGTCTATGTTAGTACCAGGCCCCTCTTTGTATTCCCTCTGGCCAGCAGGAGGGTGCTGCACGCCAGCCCCTTGCTCATATCCTTTTTGGCCAGCATGGGCACCCTGGTTCTGGAGACACTCTGTGTTGGCACCGAGTTCATACCCTGTCTGGCCAACTTGGGTACTCGGATATCGGAGGCCAGATCCCACCTTGTATCTCCGCTGGCTGGCTTGACTGCTTTGGTGCTGGGGGCATTCTGCGCTGAGGACATGCCCACGCCCCATCTGGCTGGCATGGGATATGTGGTGCAGGAGATGGTCTGTGCTGTTGCTAGGCCTGTCCCTGGCATAGGGGTCCTGGTGCTGGGGGCACTCCATGCTGGCCCCCTGATTCTGCCTGCTGTGGAGGCTCTGGGAATGCTTCAGACTGGCACCCTCCTTATATGCCTCGTCCCTAAGATGCGTGCTCTGGTGCTGAAGGGGTTCTGCGCTGGCACCCTGCTCATCTCCCCTCTGGCTGGCATGGGCACTCCGGTACGACAAGCGTTCCATACTGGCACCTTGATAATTTCCCCTCTGGATGTCATGAACACTCTGGAGTGGCAGGCGTTTGGGGCCTGTGCTGTGCCCCTGCTCGCTGCCCCTCCGTCCAGCATGACTGCGCAGGTGCTTGGCAAGGTGGGAGCTCTGGGTGAAGCGTTTCCCACACTCCTGGCATGGATACGGCTTCTCCCCAGTGTGGATGCGCTGGTGCTTGGTGAGGGTGGAGTGCACGCTGAAACACTTCCCGCAGGCCGCGCACTTGTAGGGCTTCTCGCCGGTGTGCGTGCGCTGGTGCGTCAACAGGTTTGAGTTGCTCCTAAAGCGCTTCCCGCACTCGCCACACAGATAAGGCTTCTGGGGCAGCAGCTGGCAGTCCCTGCTGGCGTGCAGCTGCTGGTGCTGGGCGAGTGCCGAGCTCTGCTGGAAGCTCTTGCCGCAGGCGTCGCAGCGGTAGGGCCGCACGGTGGTGTGGAGACGGTGGTGCGCCAGTAGGCTGGAGCGCTGGGTGAAGCACTTGCCGCAGACCAGGCAGGGGTAGGTGCTCTCTCCTGTGGGAACGAGCTGGTGGTTGGCGAGCATGGAACGCAGGTCGAAGCGTTTCTGGCACACCTCGCACTCGGAGGGCTTCTTCCCGGCGTGCATGCGTTGGTGGTGTATCAGACGGGAGTGGCGGGCCATTCGCTTCCCACACTCCACGCAGGCGTACGGCTTCTCCCCGGTAGCCGCTGCACGTGCTTGCAGCCCCATGTTCCGGCAGGACTCCCTGCCTACGAAATGTGTGGGGTGCCAGGAAGCCCCTTCATTGGGATTGAGCTTGCTTGATTTCTTCTGCTTCTCTGGCTTGCCCTCATCCTGCGCAGCAGGACCGGGAGAGGCAGCCCCTTCCAATCCCAGCAATGACAGCGCCGGAGTTTCCTGCCATAAGTGCTTTTTCGGCTTGCTCCGATGACCTGAAATGAAAGAGCTTGTGTTTTTCTCATTGGTGGCGATGGGGGAAATGCAGTGAATACAGGACCCTGGCTAAAGCCTATTGCTCCTAAAGGCTCCAGAGGGAGACTGCAAACCTCCCCCCAGGGCCAGCCTGAGAATTTGCAGGGTCAAGGCCAAACCTATGGGCCTGCCCCAACTGCATGGGAGTGGGGGTTGACTCGAACAGCAGCTACTGTCACTGGTCAGGCCCCCTTACGGAGGAGGCAGCAGCAGGGTTGTGCAGTGGAATGGAAACTCTGCTCCCCGGCTGCGGGAAATTCCTGGAGGGCCTGGCCCCAGCCCCAGAAGGGGCAGGGCAAGCACTAAAAAAAGCTGCCACCTGGCCAGAGCTCACGCAGGGCCCTAAAGGCCATCATGTTTGGGGCTCCGCGGGGACAGAGCCCTGCCACCACTGCTCTGGGTAATCAGGGGGGCCCTGGAGTGGAGAGCATTCTGCAGGGTCCCCAGAAGTACAAGAAATCACAGCACCCAGGCCAAACCTATGGCCCGTACCTAAAGTTAGCCCTGCCTCCCCTACCAGCAGAAGGGCATTGTATGGACGGGGACACGATGGAAGACAGGACAGTAACTGGAGGGTTACGTAGATGATCCAGGCACTTCAAGTGCTTAGCAACTTGGCATGATGGAAACAGAAGAGAAAGTCCCAGTACCTGCCGACGGAAGAGAAAGACGGTGACTTTCTTTTCTTCTTCCATTCTATCAGGCTATCACTAAAAGTTAACATTTAGAACTAACTATGGTTTTAAGAAATATCTTGGGCTTTTATTGCAGCTTGGGTCTCTTTTGTGCCTGTGATTAGAAGAAGGGCGCAATTGGAGACAGGAGCTAACTGCAAGAAAGCACGTGCAACTCACTGAGACCAGAACCCCCACCCCCACCCCCGTCCTATTGTCCTGCAAAGCCCGCAAGGGAAGATGGACTGTAGCTGGGGGAGATCGTGGCCACTTTTTGTAAAGCCTAGGTTTTCCCTCTGGCCACTGCTGGGTTTTGTCATGGTATCATTTATTCCTTACCTGCACAGGAGTCTCTCACGATCTTCACTTCCTCCGAACTCGGGGGATCTAGCACACTCTGCTCATCCTTGCATTCCAGCTTGACGATCACATCAGGTGCGAGTACTGGAAAACCTGCACATGCAAGAGAAAACAAGATGATTTTTTTTTAAGTCAGGGAGAAGCATCACAATCAGGTGGCTAAGGCATAGGATTGAAAATCAGGACTATTTTATTCCATTTCTGAGTCTCTCAAAGGGTGTTTTCAGACGTGACATTGGGCACGGATGAATCAGCTTTAGCACAGATTAATCTATGCCCAACGTCACGTTTAAAAGGAGTCACTAGACGTTGGCCCAGGCCATAGCAGCGCTCAGCCCAGGCTAAGCACCGCCACGGCCCACGCAATGGACGCCAGACCGGGGTAAAGTAGGCCGCCACATGTGATGGCCTGCTAACACCTACCCTAGTTCGGATCTGTGACATTTCTGGGCAGCCACGATGACTTCATTGGCCGCCGCGGCCACCCATCAAAGAGGGGGGTGAGCTGCTCTGAGCAGCACAGGGGGTGGCGCAGATGCACCCGGCCCGCCGGCCGTCATCTTTGTTTGGCAGCCGGGCCAAATCCTGCCTGGAGTGAGGGCCCTCGCTCTGGGCAGGATTGAAGTGTGGCTGCGCTCATAGCCGTCACATGTAAAAACACCCAATGATCTTCTGTGCGGTCTTCAGTAAATCGGTTCCTGAATCTGGTGGTACAGCCTGGATATGGAGAAATTAAAATAAGACCCAGAAACACCGAGTGGAGTTAAATGGGAGCAGAGGCAGAAACGAGTTCCTGCCACACAATCTTTGGGGCCTGCAGGGGCTGGTCCCCTGGAAACCGAAGCGACATGAAAAGAGTTCTGTTCTGTTGATGACTCGGGCATTTCAAGGACTCAGCAACAGCTAATTACTCCTCCTTACCCAGAGAGCGGACATTCTTGTAATTTTCCTGCATGACATCTCTGTAGAGCTCCCTCTGCGTCTCATCCAGGAGAGTCCACTCGACTGGGGTGAAATCCACAGCCACCTCCTCGAATGCTACTGGCACCTGGAACAAAAAGAGTCCCCTACTCAGCACCTGCTGCTCCTGAGATTATCCCAACCCCTCGGTCACCAGCTGAGTAGAAGGTGGAAGAACCGTAAAGTTTAAGCAGCACTATGTGATGAGGTGCTCTGCCAACCCTGGGCTCTTTGGAAAACATGCCCACAAGTGGTTTATTTGCAAAGCTAGAGGAGAGAGGGGATTTTCTTGGGGAATGGGAGGAAGGAAAAAAGACACCTGCAAGAGGACGAGGGTGGAAAAGGTTTACTATATTGGTCAGCCTGGCCTTGAACCAGCACTTGCAGGATTCTGGGGGGCTGGGACTGGTTCCACTGCATTGCTCCCATCAGCTAAACTTTCCCATGTAGGCGTGCTGTGGCCACACCCCTTAACCTCCTGATTGGCCTGATGTAGCCTTGCTTCTGCCGCAGCCTAACTTTCTGATTGGCTGCCTCCCAGTTAAAAGCTGGCTGGCAGCAACAGGAAGCGAGACAGAACATCTGGTTACCTTGCCCTTCCTGTTACTGTATTCTGCCCTCTATCTGATCTGCCCTGCACCCACCATGCCCTTCCTTACCCCACTCTGATCACTCTGCCCTGTAGTTGTCCTGCCCTTGAAGCCTGCTTAGACTTTGACCCTGACCCCCCTACTTTGGGCCTCTATCCTGTACACCTCTTGGCCCTGAACCCCTTGGACCAGGACATCATGGCACAAAGGCAGCTAGGCCATATTACTGCACCAAACACATCATGGAGGAGGGAGAAGAGGTAAGAAGATCTGAGCGAACACAAGAGAAGGGCTAGTTTGTAGAGGACGCTACAAGACTGCAATCTCCTTTTTCCTGTAACCTTTAACTTAATGAGCAGTTTCTGACCTGAGGTAGCTAAGTTCAAATCCATTCGAAGAAGATTTTTTGCTCTGCTGCAATATTGGATTGCCCCGGGCCATGTCGGCAGCAAGCTCGAGCTTGGAAAACCTCCAAGGTCAGAGCCCAGCCAACCAGGCCAAAGATGGGTCCCAGTGGGCTACTATCATGTTTGTTGGGACCTGCCAGGACCCAGCCCGGTTTGGGGCTGCCATTGCCTGCCACAGCAGCTGGTAGCACAGTACAGGCAGGGCCACCCGCCTGCCTGTTTGTTGTACTTCCCGGCCGTCCCTGGGCCGTGTACCTGGTAGGACAGCTCCCCAGCTGCGGTCACGTGTGCCCAGTGCCCCGACCTGGACCATGTCACCTGGGATTTTCTACCCTGGACCGTGCTGCCATCACATGTGTTTTTACCCACTGATGGTGACTTCTATTTAGCCAGGACTGATAGGTAGCGGAGATCATTTACTCTTGGATTTTAGGGTTTAAGGATGTGTACAGGTGCCCAGAGTCACTAGGGNGTGGTCGCAGTCTTTGGGAAAGTAATTTGGAGGCGGAGGCAAGACTATTTACTGGGGAAGGAATCTCCTTAAGCAACTCCCATAGTGGATAAAACCCAGCAGGGGAACGCATGTGACCTGTTTTTACGTGTTTATATACTGTGTATAATTATTTTGATGTATTGTATTGTTGTAAATATGACAATTTTCATTTGTTGGTAGTGATCAATTGCCAATAACCTTCGGTTGAGGCAAATAAAGTTTATTATTATTATTAATATTATACCCTGGACCGTGCTGCCATCACATGTGTTTTTACCCACGGATGGTGACTTCTATTTAGCCAGGACTGATAGGTAGCGGAGATCATTTACTCTTGGATTTGAGGGTTTAAGGATGTGTACAGGTGCCCAGAGTCACTAGGGCCAGGTAGGAAGAAACAAGGCTCTAATGCTGAAGGAGACCCAGGCACAGCAGCTCAAGTCCTTCTCCTTGCAGTGTGCGGGGCTATTGGGTAGCCACAAACACATAGCACAGCCTGTCTGCTCAAGCAGCTAGAAGACGCCATGAAGATGTCCTGATTTCCAGCAAGGGATATTTTCCTTGTGGCTGGGCATAACATCCGATGACACCCCAAGTGGGCGGGGTAGAAAAATAGTGAAATAAATCAATCAATTAAATAAATCTTCCCCTTCACATTAACTCAGCCTCCCCTTGACTTTGCAATCATCTCCCATCTCACCTGGTGCTGTTGCTGCCCAGACTCTGGGTGAAGGAGCTGGAAATCCTCTGCCAGGGCCACAGCCTCCTCACCGTTCCCTGGCTGACGTTCCTGCACCCAGCTCTGGATTTTCTCAGGCAAAACGCTCAGGAACTGCTCGAGAACCAGCAGCTCTAGGATCTGCTCTTTGGTGCGGGTCTCCGGCTTCAGCCATTGCTGGGAAAGCTCCCAGAGGTGGTTATAGACCTCTCGGGGCCCACTGGCATCCTGGTAGCGAAATCCCCTGAAGTGCCGGCACTGGCTCCCCATGCCCGTATCACCGACGGGCTGGGTAATACCTTCCTTTACCTTCCCACCTTCACTGGCTCCCCTCAGGCAACATCGTGGTGGCCTCAGCCATTTCAATAGCTCATCGGCCAACCAGGGCTGCACAACAGCAAGTGTTTTCCCTGTGTGGCCTGGTTCCGGCTGCTGCTGCTTCTCCACCTTGACTATAGATGGTACCTTCAGCTCTAGCCGGCTTCGTGAGGCTGCATTTCTTACTTGCTTTGCGGTCACTTCTTGTCATGGAAGGATTAGGTTTAGGGATGTACTAATTGTTCCACCTTTCTATGTAACTCTTGTCCATGGTGAGTGAGAAAGGTCTAGCTTCTGCGGGAGTCCCTTGTCTCCAATTCCAAGGTTAGCAAGACTGAGCACATGCCAATTCTCACAGCAAACATGATGGAATAGATCGGGTTTGTTCAATGAGGTTCCTTCAGTCATTCCCCCTCTCTAGTGCCTGGTAACTCCAGCTCCCTCCATTCAAGATAGAAGATACTCCATCCTGTAACCACAACACAAGAAAAGAGCGCTATAAGTCACCTACGGACGGCTTGGGCCCCAGGTATCTGGGCCTTTCCCCCTATGTTCCATTCCGGCCTCCGAGGTCGGCCAAGGCTGCCCTCTTGTGGGTACCAACTGCCTGTGGAGTTTTTACCAGAAGGGTGCACACTCGGAGAGGCGTTCTCCGTAGCTACCTCATAGTTATGAAACTCCCTCCCCATGGAGGTCCGGCCAAGCCTGCTCATTTTCTGGAGGAGATGCCAGACCTTCTTGTTTGGCCGGGCATTTGACAGGCAGGGATAGGGGTGGGTGGGATTGGGTGGTAGGGTTTAGGGAGGAAGACTGGAGGGGTGGATAGGAACAGGGATGAGGTGGGAGGTTGTTGGGGGGGTTGGTGCGGGTAAGTTTTTGTGTTGTTTTTTTTTGTAAATTGTATCCTAATGTTTTTAAATTATATTATGTTTTTTTGTAAGCCACCCTAAGCCTTCAGGGAAGGGAAAGGTTAAAATGCCTGTTGTTATTTATTTATTTAATAAATAAAATAAATACTGAAAAAAAATCTTTAGGCAGGTTAGCTCACAATCAAAGGCATAAACTTCATCGAGTCCCCCCCCCCCAGTTTCTAGTACCCAGGTTGCTAAATGGTTAGAGTCCACGTTCTAAAAAGTCATTCAATTTTGTCTCCCCCACCAACTGCAAAACCATCTGTAATAGGTGTTACAATAGTCACTTCTTTTTTCTTTCTTTTTTTAAAGCCAACAAGTGTAAACGCTACAAGAATTGCTGCCCCAGGCTTCTCCTTTCACCCTGGGTGAGACTAGGATCAAAGCTCTTCTCTAACATGACAGTTTGGTCGCTCTATAGTGGAGAGAGACCATCTAGCATAAAGGGCACTGGGTTTCTCTCCACTAGAGCAGATTGCGCAGAACAAGAACTGTAAGAACTGGGCATCAGGGAGGTGGGGGAATCTCAACACCGTAGGAAGAGGCTACCCTGCCTTAAAGCAGGGGGTTGGACTCGATGGCCCTTCAGGAGGGTTGGGCCGGCCCTGAAACATGTATTTTGTGTAAGTGTTCTTTAAAAATTTGCGTCGGTGTCAACCCTGCTTGGAGTTCTTTCCAGCCTTACAAATCTATGCGATACAGCCCTGGGGCCCGGGGGCACAGGGCTCTAGCCTGGCGTTTGAGGGGGTGGGGTAGGTGCCAGCCCTTCCAGCCGGGGTGGTGATTCCCCACCCCACAGCCTGTTCTGGGAGGGGGAGGCCGGTCTTCCCTGCAGGGTTGGCAAAGATCCCGGGCTCTCTAGCTAGCCCTGCCCTGCCCTAGGCAGTACCTGCCCCGGGGGGAGCTGGGCACCCACGCTGGGCGGGGAGCCGGAATCTCTTGCCCACGCGGCTCCTGGGCTGGAAATCCCGATCCTCCCGAGTCACTTGCGCACGGGCCGCATCCTGCCCCGGGGCACCAGCCACCTACCCGCTGCCAGGCGCTGGCGCGGGGCAGCCGGGGGAGGGAGCCGCCCAGGAAGAATCTTGCAGCCAAGGGGAGAGACGCCAATACGGAGCCCCTGCCCCACCAGCTGCAGCCGGCGAGACACATTGGCTTCGCTTTCTGTCAGTCAAGAGAGGAGACGGTTGGGGAGTGCTACTTGCCGTGCCGCCCATCAATCAGGGGCACGGCCTTAGGGTGCCATATAGGGAAATTTGTGCAAGGCATGTATGAGAAATACAGATTGCAGGGCTGCATAGACTCCAGTGCAGCCCTGCAACCTGTATTTTGGCATAACCCTCCTCTGCTGGTAGTGATTAGTTAGCAGAAGCCACTTTTTAGGGGCTTTGAGCTTCCCCGTTGCCCCATGGGGTAACTTGCCAGACAGACACATCCTGTCTTTTAAGCAAGGACCCCTATATTGCACCAAAGAACTCTCGAAAGGTTGATCTGACAATTATTCCATACAGGAGTTTGTGAGGGGTGAGAAATCACAAGCGTAAGGGAGGCTATAAGGAAGGTATAGTGACTTTTATGCGTGAAGTCACTAATGGAGACAAAGTAGTTTAAATTAAATTTGATTTATTTAAACTCATTGCCTCCCACAGCTTCCAATACCACCTATACGCTGACGACACTCAACTCTGTCTCTCCACTCATTCCCTCTTCCCCTCTGTTCAAGCTCGTCTCACCAACTGTCTCTCCGATATCTCCGCCTGAATGTCTCAACGACGCCAACTCAAACTGAACATGGCAAAAACTGAACTCCTTATCTTCCCTCCCAACCCTTCCTCTCCCTCTTCCCTGTCAATTACCATTGACGCGGTCTCCATCCTCCCTGTTCACCAAGCCCACAGCTTGGGCTTCATCTTCGACTCGCACCTTACCTTCAAACCCTACATTGACTCCATTGCCAAATCCTGCCACTTCTCCCTCCACAACATTGCCAAGATCCGCCCTTTTCTGTCTGTCTCCTCTGCCAAAACTCTCATCCACACCCTAGTCATCTCATGTCTTGACTATTGTAACCTCCTCCTCGCTGGCCTTCCCCGCTCTCACCTTTCTTCCCTTATCTCTGTTCAAAACTCTGCTGCCAGGATCATCCACCTAGTCCGTAGCTTTGACCACGTGCAGCCTCTCCTCCCCTCCCTCCACTGGCTCCCCCTTCCTGAGCGTATTCTGCACAAGCTCCTTGTATTCACCTGCAAAGCCCTTCACAACCTTGCTCTCCCCTACCTCTCTGCCCTGATCTCCTTCCAAACCCCTGCGCACTCCGCTCCTCCTCCATCCCCTCCCACACCTCCCCCAACTGCCTTCATTCCTTCTCCCTCACTGCCCCACACACCTGGAACTCCCTCCCTGCCCTCATCTGCCTGGCTCCCACCCTCCACACTTTCAAGTCCCTCCTCAAAACCCATCTCTTCCGCTCCGCCCTTCCTAACTCCTGCTAACCATTCCCACCCAGGATTATCCCCCACCTGCTATCTGTAAACTCCCAATTTACTGCAACCAATTTACTGCATCCTCATGAATGTCGCATCCCTTGTCTCTCACTCTGTTCCCACTTCCCTGTCTCTCCTCCCCCTGTCTTTAGATTGTAAGCCCTCAGGCAGGGACCGTGTCTATCTTATTCTTTGTAAAGCACCAGGTACATTGCTTGAGCTATATAAATGCCTATTATAATAATAATAAATAATAGCCCACCCTGTCCCAAAGGTTCAGGGCAGGTAACAGTGTATAGAATATATTAAAAAAACCAGTTAGTGTAACCTGGTGGATAAGGTGCTGGACATTAGAAACCAGGGTTCAAATTCTGTTTTAGCCATGAACTCAATGGGGTTGCCTTGGGCACGTCACTATCTCTCAGCCTCAGTTCCCCAGCTGTAAAATGGGAATAATAATGCCCTATCTCATAGGATCATTGTGCGAGTCAAAGTACTTTGAACAGTGAAAGTGCTATATAAATTATCAATAATACTAGGCGGTGATACCTTTTATTTGGACCAATTGCTGTCACTGATGGAGATTTTAATTTAGCAGAGCATTTTCTTGTCCGAAATTTATTTTTGTAGACTTCGATCTTTTAAAAATCGAATGGTTAGAATGGTGGTGGCGTGATGGTAAGAGGGGAGGGCTAGGTATTGGGACTCGTTGGGTGTTGTTCCTAACTTTGTCGAAATGTTTTATTAACGTTTCCTCTCTTAGCGTATGTCTTCCAGACATCTAGCTTCTTTTTAAATGTTAACCCTACTCTTCTCTAACAGTTGCAATCTACATCCCTTTGCAATTTCTGTTGTTGTTTATATTTGAGTGCCAGCACCTTCCCTAATGCGTGTTCATGTCTTCCTGTCTTGCAGATGCTCAGTTTTAGTTCTGAGTTGCCTGTCACCCAATGAAAAGTCTTGTGTGGCCCCAAAGTTTGCATACTCTCACCAACAGAAGCTGGTCCGATAAAAGATACCATCTGAACTACTTTGTCGCTAACTGTTCCTAGCTATGGGAAGAAATGAGGTGTAGAGGTTAGAGCAGGAGGCAGGGAATCAGGACTTGCTTGTATTTCCCCCTCCATAAGCTACCTGTAGCGACTGTCCCAAAGTAGCTAATATTTGCAAAACACAGAACCCTCTCTGCCAGGTTTCGACAGGGTGATTTCAAGGTATGTGGGAGGTGAAAAGCATGGGGGTTGTGTGGAAAATAGCCCTCTCAGAAACCAATCCACTTCACTTCCTTTGCATCTTGGCCTAGAGCCTAGCTCCACAGCAGCAACAGACACAATCCCGTCTCTGGTAGGGATACAGTTAATTAATTACGCAGACAGATTTGCATCTAAATAGCAAGCTTTTCCATGATCACATCCACCTTTTGTCATTGTGCAGAGTCCATTGACTTCCTGCACTTTGAGGAGCTCATTATGGGGCATTCTGGACAGCTGTCATAGTCAGGAGCATAGCTAGAACAGGTGCAACTGCCCCCCACCCATGTGTAGAATGTATGTGAACACTGCAGTGGAGTGCCCCAGTAGGGGACCCATTCCCACCCAATTACTCCCCTGGTAGTCACCAAGCGCCAGCTACTCAATCCAATGGCAATGGGTATTTTCGTAGTCTCTCTATCCCACGGTACCAACCCCTAAGTATTACTATAATCATAGCACACCAGTCCTTAGCAGTCTGGTAGATGGTCAGGGACAAGTACCGTAGATGCTCAACACCATGGGCAGCTCTGTACAGGGGTAATAAGACAATGACAGTCTCGGTTAGGACCTCTCTATGCTAGCTAACTTTTTGCTTGCAGGCCCAAGCAAGATGCAGCTGGTACTTGCAAGAGAGCCTACACGGCTGATTTGCAGGGGCTGCAATGGAACCGAAGGGAGGAGGCAGTCATGCAAGTGTGAGGACTAGACACTAGGGGTGTGAACCTCACTCATTAAAACCAATAGGAGCCGAGTCACCAACTTCAATGAGGCCAGGATTGCACCCTCGATGTCAAGTGTCTCTTACAGCTCTTCGCAAAGAGCCAAGATAAAGACCGTAGCGTTTGACTCTTGGCCTATCGCCCAATGGTCACTATTTAGGGAGGACAGCCCCACTTTGGGTGCTGAATCCCACCGTTCCTCCTGCAGGGGGTCAAGGAAGGTCCTTCTTTCAGGAGAAAGAGTCAATTACTGGAATTCAACCCTCAGACACCTTTTTCCTGGTTCCCTCCCAGGAAAAACAAATGAGAGAACAGCAGAGAGATAGTGGAATGCCAAGAAGAAACTAAGTGGAATGATCAGAAAGAGAGATTCTGTCTCTTTTTATGCACCTGGGATATTGGGGGAGGGGTGTGTGTGCGCGCGTGCAAGTGTGTGAGAGGGCAGAACCTCTTTACTGGGGGTGGAGCCTACTGGCGGAGGAGGCGGGGCTCATCCCTTTGGCCACTTGAGATGTTAAGAGAGATTTCTTGGGATTGAGAACTTTGACCACCCTTGACAAAATCCTTGTTTCCATAGGAAACCAGGCTTAAAAAACAAAACAAACAAAAAAGAAAAAGGAAAGCATAAGGTTCCCTTCTCTGCTCAAATAACGGTAATGTAATTCGTAACTAGAATGGTTTGTCCCACACACTGCATACGTGGAACAGGACAAGAACACATTTTCTGCCAAGTTCAAGCTCTCTCTTCAGGAATTCTGTTTGTATCCAAAGTGTATACTTTAGTGATGAGCTTTAAAACACATAAAATGAACCTCATCCTTTTTCTTAAAAAAGCACAGCTCCCCCCCCCCCCCCCAACTATATATAAATATGTGCAAGGAGCTTCTGGGCATCTGAAGAGAACAAAAAGCTAAGAGCAGAAACAACAGAAGGCTGGGTTGGATTCAGGTGGATACAGATTGCAAGACCACGCAGGGTCTTCTGTACTGAGGGGGCCTCGGGGTCTATGAATAATCTTGAAATGACAATATAAATTTGTGAGAAGTCCTGGAATGAAACAGGGCCCACAAAGTCTCAAATGCCGGGAGCCCCCGCCTGCGGAGGGCCCCTGCAGCGATTCAGGAGGAGGGCACCCAACACGAAAAAGCCAGAAATAAACTAGAAACAACAACATATGCATAATGTACAGGCCTGAGATGCAGCCAATGAAGAGGATGTTGTATTTCAATGATCACTGAAAATTAATGAGTGTCTGTCAAACATTCCTGTTACGAGGGCTGTAGTTCCCTGCAGCCCCTGATATGCCCCCCCCCTTCTCTCCCCACTGCCCTACCCGGCATGGCAGCGCTGATGGGCGATGAGGTAGGAGCTGCGGCTAAAGCAGCGGGCACAGTGGCTGCACTGGTAGGGTCGCTGGCCCATGTGGGTGCGCTGGTGCTGGAAAAGTGCAGAGCGGGCAGTGAAGCTCTTGGCGCAGGCGTGGCACTCGTAGGGGCGCTCGCCGGTGTGGGTGCGGTGGTGGGTGATGAGCGTGGCATTCTGCGAGAAGCTCTTGCCGCACTCGCCGCAGCGGTAGGGCTTCTCACCAGTGTGCGTGCGCCGGTGCTGGATCAGGTTGGAGCTGCCGCTGAAGTGCTTGCCGCAGTCCCCGCACCGATACGGCTTTTCACCGGTGTGCACCCGCCGATGCTTAGTCAGGTCCGAGCTCTCAATGAACCGCTTGCCACACTCCCCGCACCCGTACGGCTTTTCCCCGGTGTGCACCCGCCGATGCTTAGTCAGGTCCGAGCTCTCAATGAACCGCTTGCCACACTCCCCGCACCCGTACGGCTTCTCCCCTGTGTGGATCTTCTGGTGCCGGATCAGCGCCGAGCTTTCTCCAAAGCCCTTCCCACACACTGGGCACTGGAAGGGCTTCCCCTCCTCCTCCTTTCCTGGGTCCGCACTCAAGGGCCTGGGCTGCCACGACCCTGCCGTCTCTCCCCCTCGGTGCTGAGTTCGGCTTGGTTCATCCTCCTCCCGTTGGTGCCTGCAGAAGTCATCCTGGGCCTCCACCTCCTCCCCTTCATGCTGGCAACAGTCCACCTCCTTCTCTTGGTGCCAAGTTTGGCTCTACTCTTTGGGTTCTGGTGGACTGCGTTACTGGGGTCCATACTTTAGGTGGGAAAGTCAGCCCCTGGGACCAAGAAGGTTTAGGGCATCCTCTAGTACTAAGTTCTATGTTTCTGTACCTGGAAGTCTGTGGGTAAGCCTTCCATTCTTTTGAGAAGGTTGGTCAATCCTAGCCCAAAATAATTGGCCAGGGTAAATAAAGTATCATTCCCACACTTAGTACATATGCAGTCCCTTTAACCCTTATGGGGACCAAGGCAACTGGATACTCCTTTCAGTCTACATGGACACACACATTGTAAATGCATCTGTTCTTTGGTATCTACCCACTGGGGCTGAATTAACTCTTCTCTTACTAAAGTCTGCTTGGACCTGGAGTCCAGAAGGGCCAGAACAGAATGATCCCCTATGCTAACCCATCTGGAATACTGCTCAGGATCATCTGGTGCTGTCATTGCATAACCAATTTGGGAGTTGGTGCAAACCACCTGATTGACGTAAAGTCCATGGGGTGGCGAAGGAGGAGGGAGACCAGGGTGAGTGCCGTGAGAGTCTCAACACAGCCTGGTGTGGATCCAAGCACAGAGGTGTATGTCGGAGACTGGGGGATGGCATCCATGATGCAGCAGTAACCAGGAGGGACTCCGATTAAGCCCAGGGGTTGGGTGCACTGGGTGTTTGGATCAGCTCTCTCTTTAGAACTGATTCAGTGAGAGCTGCAAGTCAGGGAAACTGAGTCATGACAGCCTAAAGTGGGGTAGTGAGACCCCAATTCCATGACAGTGTTGCTTATACCCATGACTCATCTAATAAAGGGAAGGGGGGGAAAGAGACTGTACTTTGGGTGGATGGATAGACAAATAGAGACAGAAATGCCCAATGAATCCCTTATTATAACAAATATTAACCCTTAAATGGCAACTTCACCAAAAGAAGAAGGACGTGGAGCAGTTTGGAAAGATTCCCGTTTGACCATAAGAACATTCAAGGTCAGAATCCCGCCAATAATGAGGTCCCCGTCACTGGAGTACCTCTCGGCATGGTGTCTCCGCAGTGTGCAATGGGCCTCGGTCCCCCTGCCCATGATGTCAGGAAAGAACAGAGTGAGGAAGATCACAAAGAGCATGATGGCAGCTTCACCAGAGAAGCCCTGAGACCTCGGCGTCTCTCAGTCAGGGCTGGGCCCAGCTGTCTTGTCCCACTGTAGGAACAACTTCCCTTCAATGGGCAGGAGACCACAAGCAAAGAGGACGAGTCATAGCACAGCATCAGGAAACCCCCTTCCTTGAGATGGACTCTGGCCTACTCTTAGGACAATGTTGTGCTCCGACCAGCCCAGGATACAGAATATTTATTTATAGCTGCTCTGCAGAGACCCAATGTGCAATTGTTGTCCTTGTTGTTGTGGGTCCTTAGGGGCCCACCTGAGCAGGGGAGTGGGAAGATGATCACAGTCATCGCAGTGAATCCCAAGTGTGAGGGGAAAAAATCCCCACCCCAAAGCTGCATGTTGCTCCTCCAGGACTATTGAAAGCAGCCAAGGGGAGAAATGTGTTTGTGCTGCTCTCTGCACTTGAGAGTGTTGGGAACTGGAGAGTTAGAGCTGGTAAACAAAGTGTAAAGACATTTAATGAAGCAGCCACAATAGCAGCTCTCCAGCCAGGCCTGCAAATTCCCAGTGTCATCGTAAGCCACTGCGGGGTGGGCCATAGCTCAAGTGGTAAGAACACATGCTTTGTATGTATAAGGTCCCAGGTTCAATCCCTGGCATCTACACTTCAGCACCTCTGGTAGTATGCCTGGGGGAGGCCTCTGCTGGGGGCTTGGAGGGATCTCAGCTAACATGCTGGGATGGCCTCTGCTGAAGAGCCAGATTTGGAGCCAAATTTGAAACCCCTGCTGCTGTGTCAACTTGTGACAATACTGGGCTAAGATGGACCATTAGTCTGACTCAGGTAGTTTAGTTTAAGAGGCAGTAGGTGCTTCCCTCTCTGCTACTGAGCCAAAGAGCCCTCCATACAGCTAAGGAAAGTGGATCTTATATGGTTGAATATTACTGTATTTTAAGACTGTGAAGCGTTCAAAGTACCATTCGAAAAGGAGATGCATAAAAATAAAATTATTATTATTATTATTTTATTACTGAGGCTCACGATGACTAACTCTGAACATGGCTTCACCTCATGGCTCCTAAGGAGAGGCACGGACAATTATGTACAGCTCCCCAGTACTCCACTCTCCTGTGGGATTCCACACACAAACACGGTGCCCCAGCGTGCCTAGAAATGGAGGCCTGTGAAAGAGACCAGGGTATACTAGGGCGGCATCCAGGACAGGGGTGGACAGTGGGGGTTGGGACGCATGGTCAGAATCGGGGCCAGGTTGGGAGTCTGTCAGGATAAGGGGAAACAAGACTGGGGAAAGCGAGAGCAGGGCAGAGGGTTCAAGAGCAAGATTGGGAACTAGGGCTAGAGGCAGGAACCATTTGGGGGTGAATCACGTGGAGGGTCTGCCCCCTCTCACTCTGGGCTGTTACTCCCTTAGTGGCTGATTTCTCTCACTGTAACCAGGGTTCTCTAGCTCAGGCGCAGTCATTAGCAGAGGGGGTTGCCTCTAGAGTAGGAGAGGCCAAGAGGTAGATCACAATCTATTGGTAGATTGCAAAGTAGACTAACCACCAAGGGCTCGCCCCATCCCAGAGCAAGGGCTGCGAGTCACCCAGGACTCACCCCGCAGCTGGCCAGACTGGGTCTCCCAGGAGCCCATGCCCACCCTGCTCCCAGTGGCAGAGGGAGAGGGGGTGGGGCCACGGACACAGACCGGCTTCCGGCAGAACGTCGGCCCTGACAGGGACGATAAAGCCGTGTGCCTGTCGGCAGCGCCGCAGGCCTGTGCCACAGGTGCACACCTACAGGCCATGCCTAAGGGCCCTTGGACGTGGCACTTAGGTGAAACCTGGGAGGAGTGGGGCAGGGGACTGGACTGTGTATTGTATCCCCGATTGGCAGAAGATTTTGTGGGAGGGCGTGGGTGGATAGGGAGGTGAGGGGTATGGTTGGGGGAGGTTATGTTATATGTTATTTGGCGGGGGGGGGATATTGGGGTATTTGGGGAAGAGTTGTTGGGAAGGGAGGGG
>QEPC01013412.1:231290-245026 GCA_003113815.1 Sphenodon punctatus
GTGTGTGTGCGTGTGCGAGGTGGTGGTGGTGTGTGTGCGTGTGCGAGGTGGTGGTGAGGCGCACATGCATCATTTCCTGTCCGTCTATAGCAGGGGTGGGGAACCTCAGGTCTGGGGGCCAAATGTGGCCCCCAGCTAATTTTTATTTAGCCCCTTTCCTGTTCCTGGATCTGGCCCCTCGACCTAGTTTCCACATCCCAAGCACTGCAAGAATGAATTCAGGGTAAGGGAGCAGAGATTACAGCATGAACACAAGCACAGGGGACAGATCCAGGGGACAGATCCATGATCTGGACCTTCCTTTTCCTGAGCGCACCCCTTTAACACCCCCACCCACGACTTCTACATGGCACTCAGAGCTTGTACTAGTTTTGAAAGTGGCTCCTGGGAAGGAAAAGGTTCCTGATCTATAAGATAGTGTACGTGTTTGCATGCAGATGTGTAACGTACTACATCTGGGCATGCATTGTCTCTCTCTCTGGCTAGAGGTATGCATGTGTTATGCAGGGGAATTAGTTAAACAGGTGTGTGCTACAGTGTGTGGAGCATCTCTCTGTGTAGCGGGCATGCCTCATTTCTGTGTGGCAGCAAATTATAGATGCAAAGGTTACACTCTGTGCATATGCGCATGTCTTTCCTGTGTCTGGCATTGATATCATTTTGAGATAAATGTTGGGCGGGTGGGGAGGCCAGGAATGCTGCATCTGCTTCTGAATCAGAGAAGTCCCATCCCCAACAAACAGATGCCCTGCCCCAGACACGCCCAACATCACTGAAATCACTTGAAAACGAAACTCTTAGAGAAGTTTGAAACTGTAAAAGGTGTTTATTGCTACGGGAGGGTTTATTATTACAGAGAGAGTCCTCTGTCTATTCCATTTGCACTATCTCTCTCAGTAGGAAGGCACATTCCAGACAGGTCTGCTTCGAGGACATCTCCCCTGCCCCACACTTTTCACGGACTCCCAGTGAGATAACTTTCCCTTGCCCCCCACCCCCAATTTGTCATTCCCATCCCACCCAGGCCAATGTCATTCCACTCACTTCCTACTGGCGCCTCCCTGTCATTCCACTCACTCTCCCTGGTCCCTTCTTTGTTGTTCCACCACCTCTTCCCCTCCCGCCCCCAGCAGAGAGGCAGCTTCACTGTATGACTTTACAGCTCATTAAAACCTATTGTCACTCACAAATAAATCCATTAATTCCAAATAGAAACTGTGTTGTCTTTGATTCCAATGGGCATTCCATATCATTTATTTTAGTATGTCCTGCCTGGGGACACTTCACTACTGGAGGTTGCTATGTTGGGGAAACAATATCCCTTCTCCTCCCTCCAGCATTAAGCAACCAAGGATAATCCCCCCACACACACTCAGCTGCCCACACTCTGAGGCTGCTTTCACACATGACAGAAATGGGGTATTATAATTGCTTGAGATAATACCAGATAATATAATTGCTGGAGTTTTAATGTGTGAATGCACTATTCCCCTTCTATGCTGCGAGATCTTGGGTCATTGTAAGAGCTATCAAATGAGGCTGCTTTTACACGTGCAGGTCACCGTGGCGCGACCCGCTCATGTAAAAGCGCCCTGTGACTTTTACAACCCGAGATCTTGCAGCATAAAAGGGGGATAGTGCATTCACACATTACAAAAAATTGCAGAATTATAATACCCGGAATTATCTCCAGTTATTATAATAGCCCATTTTGTAAGGTGTGAAAGCAGCCTCAAATGCAATAGGGAAAATATGGGGTCATGTCACCCCAAAACTGCCCCCACCACCACTCTGCAATAGTAGAAAGCCCTCCCTTCTCTTCTTGTTCGGGGCCCCAAAATTAGGCAATAGGCTATTTTAAACATGCATATTTTGCATGGATGAATGAATATTCATTTATATATTATTTATGAACCACAGGAGCAACTCACTTTGAGGTTTTCAAAATCCAGTCCCCTTACTCATGCTCCCCTGCCCTCAGTCTGCACTAAGCTCTCTCGGCCTGTGTTACAGCATCTGCGCGTATTAACCGGATCATTGGGGGTGCTAAATGCCCAGAGAATACGCACCCTTGGCTTGTGCTGCTCTACTACTTCGACGAATACTACTGCTCCGGCACCCTGCTGAATGAGGAATGGGTAGTCACTGCTGCCCACTGCTACATGAGGTGAGACTAAAGGAGGCAGACGGGGCAGCTCATTAGGCCATGGTGGGGACTCTCGGGAGGTTCCAGTGCCTCAAAAATCTTCAGTCTTCTCTTCTCAACCAGGACCTGAATCCAGACTCCAAAGGGAGTTGCAGTGCTTAACAGCAGCTGCAGGGGGAGCTCTTTGTGTCTGTGCCTGTCCATCCCCATCCCCTCGCCCTTCCCCTCTAGCTAACCTATTGGGAGGATTTGGGGAAGTGTTTAAAACCAGTCAGCTTGGAGCAAAGGTTATTAGAACAAAGACTTCATTTGCATTTTGAATGATCAAAGCCAGCTTTGGCATTTTTAAAGTTTTTATTTATTTATGTCAACCAGCAAGGGGATGAAAGGTCTTTTGATCTGGCTCTGACTCGTTTTCTCCTCTCAGACACACCACACAGCCTCCTCCCCCTCTAATATGTGCTGTAGAATTACACCCTTCCCTTTGGACTAATCATGTCTCCCTAGTGCAGGGGTGCAGGACCTAAGGCTAAGGGAACAAATGCAGCCTACAGCTAGTTTTTATCTGGCTTTTTCCAGTTTCTGGATCTGGCCCCTGGATCTAGTTTCCCCCCCAAGCACTGAAAGTCTGAGCCCAGGGTAAGGGAGCAGAGATGAGGTCATGTACTCAAGGAGAGGGGACACATCCATGGCACAGATCCATGTGTAACCCTGGGTGTCTTTAGACATAACGTCAACAGGTGTCTGAATGTGTGTTTTGACCTCGATATGAACACCGGTTTGGCCCTGTGTTCACCATGTGGCGCTGCTTAGACACACAGCTCATCCTGGGGCAAATCGGTGTTTTGCTCGCTACCCGATCTCAGCACATAAGCGCTGCTGCCTCGTTCCCTGTGTTGTACCTGCTAACATGCCACACAATATCATGAGACACAATGTTGACCACGTGTTCAGCTGGAACATGCAAATTGTCCTTGTGATGCAACAGTGTTCACATCGTGTGTTCAACGGACATTCAGCAGGTGGCCAAATGGGTGCTGGGATTGTTATGGTGCTTCCTTACACACAACGGTCAAACACATTCTTAGGGGGTTTGACACCCAATCTTTGTTATGTCTAAAGATGCCCACTGTCAATTCTGGCAGGGTGGGGTTTAGAACTGGAGACCTCAGCTCTTATCTGCATGAGCCTGTATCCTCTAAGCCAAAAGACCCAAATCATTCAGCTCTGAGAATAGTAGGCTCATGAACCTGTGAGTGGTTAGCCACCACTCACACCAGTAGAGGGGGCCTCTGCACAAACCCTCTCTGGCTGTCTTTAGACGTAACACTGTTCAGTGTTCTGTAACACAGTGTCCTACCATTACAGGGTTTATTAGACATACCATCATCACAGTCTTCGCCCCAAACACTGTAGGTGTCTTTAGACATAACAAAGATTGGGTGTCAAAACCCCTAAGCACGTGTTTGGCTGTTATGTGTAAGCACCATAACGATTCCAATGCCTATTTGGTCACCCATTAAACACACGATGTGAACACCATTGCATCACAAGGACAATTTGTGTGTTCCGGCTGAACACGTGGCCAACGTTGTGTCTAATGATATTGCGTGGCATATTAGCAGGTACAACACGGGGAACAAGGCAGCAGTGCTTGCATGCCGAGATCGGGTGGCGAGCAAAACACTGATTTGGTCCAAGATGGACTGTGTGTCTAAACAGCGCCACATGGTGAACACAGGGCCAAACCAGTGTTCGTATCAAGATCAAAACACACATTCAGACACTCATTGACGTTATGTCTAAAGACACCCTGTAAGTGAACAACTGCCAGGTCTTGACAGTTTAATCAGTGTTTGGGGTGAACGCTGTGTTGACGGTCTGTCTAAACACTATAATGGTAGGACACTGTGTTACAGAACACTGCACAGCGTTATGTCTAAAGACACCCCTGGGGCTACACATGGTTTAGACCCTCCTCTTCCTCAGCACAGCCCTTAAGCACCCCCACCTCCCAACTTCTGTACAGCCCTTGGAGCTTGGAACTAAGTGGTTCTCCATCCCTGCCCTAGAGATGTCCCCTCCCCTATACTACCTCAGAGAGCACCTAAAATATCCTCCCAATGTTGCCAGTCGTGAACACTTTCAATATTCAGGGATATCCCAAAATATCCCATCATCATCCCCATTCAGTGTCCCTGAAACCCACCCCCCATCCCCCCCCAGCATCCTGTCTCCATACACCCAACATATACCCTCTGAATCGCTGAAATCCCAGCATCACCCCTGGGGGACCCTGAAAAATATCTCCTCAGTGCATTCCCAAATAGCCTCCCCTCAGAAGGCCCTAGGATGCTCCAGCACAGCCCCCCTCACACGAATCACCCTCAGATCACCCAACAGTCTCAGATCCTCTAGTTGGGCTGTGCATTTGGGTTTTGAATCGATAAGACACAAATAAACCCAAAAGTCCGTTTTGGCTTTGAAACACAAATACCAGGCCTGTGTATTCAGGTTCCAAGTGATCCCCCAAATTTTCCTAAAAATCATGGTATTTGAGGTCTCAAACTTAGGGTTACCATACCTCCCCTTCAATTCAATTCAATTCAATTCAATTTATTAATATGGGTATGGACTTGCGTCATGACCCCAGCCTCCCCTTTAAGAGAAGACGCTTATGAAAAATACATGGTTCAGGGCTGCACTGGAACCAATGCAGCCCTGCACCATGTATTTTTCATAAGCATCCTCTTTTAAAGGGAGGTATGGTAACCCTACTCAGACTGGACTCCCAAAGCTGCAGCACATATCCAGCTCAGAGTTGGGCTGCTCGCTTTCTCTCAGATTCGCTGCCTGCTTGGGGAGCCTGTAGTGAGTCCTCCCTGCCTTCAGCGGCAGTCTCAGAACTGCGGTCTCCAGCCCTGCAGCAGCCGGGCTCATCTCAGTTCAGCCAGGGAGAGATGGTGCATCGTTGGCACCCTCATTCCCCAAGCCAGTGACCTGACCTCCCCCACCCCAACAAGCTTCATGTCCCATTCCCACCTTGGAATTCCACCTCCCACAAGCCAGCAACCCCCTCTGAGCCATGCCCCATTCCTCCCTCCCCAAGCTAACAACCGTCCCACCAAGCCAGCCATATGAGCTCCCCCAAACAAGTGCCCTATTTTAAAATTAGTAGCAGACATAGCAGCGGATTTAACTGCTTTTCTTTTCTTATAGGCCTCTCAAATTAGCTGAGCCTCACTGCACTTCTGTGCTAAAATAATATCCTGTTTTCACTGTGTTTTCCACATTGGCAGCAATGGTGAAATGCCGTGAGCACACACACAAAGCTATACATAATACAAATATGGAGACAATGCTCCGTGGGAGTGTCCCCATGTAAAGTGTTGTGACATCACTGCATTCTGCAGGGGCAGGGCCAACCTGGCCCTTGTCTGAGAGGCTTGGGCTGGAAGTGCTTCATCCAGTATGCAGGACTCTATCAAAGACATGGTGAGGGAAATGCAAAAAGAGAAAGTGCTGAGGTTTTCTGGGATTAGGGAGGTTTCAGGCAAGGCGGCAATTACCGCCCTCCATAGTGAAGACCACCCTTCCCACTGTCACTGGGGTTGGGGCCCTCTCTTATCTCATCCTCGTTGGAGGAGGTGTCCTCCTCTAGTTCGCGCAAGGCGGATGCACCCTCTCGTGGCTGCTGCATGTGCTCCCTGAGTTTCTTTTTCAGCTGTTTTACAGTGAGGCCGGCTGGATCTATATCCCTTGCCTCACATTCCTCGATAAGTTCATCCCTTTTTATATTTTTTAGTCCTTTTATTCTCTGAGCCATCTGTGTTCAGTTCCCTATCCCCGAAATGAACAAAAAAAGCTTGGGTTGCACTAAGAGAGCAGGTTCAGCCCTCTGATGCCACCTGGTGGCTCTTAGTGGTCAGTGCACTTTATGCTTCTTGACTCACTCACTTTTGATTCAGCCAGTTTGGACTAGCTTTTCTCTCTAGCCCTTTTCACTCTCCTTAAGTGTTTTACGGGGTTCAAACGGGGTACTCCAGAGTACTGGTCTGGCTTGCCACTGTCACCGGGGTTGGGACCCTCTCTTCCTTTAGAGGCTGTCCCCCGTTTGTCCACCAGGCCAGCCGCAACCCAGTTGCCTGTGCCCGCGTGGGTCCCCACGTGATCAGAAAACCTTCACTGCAACCAGGGAGGTTTCAGAGGCCTGCGCCCTCTAGAAACGCCTCACCTTGATATCCCAGCCCAGCCGTAACGCAGAGAACGTTCTCTGGCCACCTGTAGCTTGGAAGACTTTGCAGTGGGGTTGTCTTATATGAAAAAGATTCATCTAGACTCTCACCTAGATAGAGTGCCCCTCTAATGAACCCCGCAAGGCCGAATAAACACACAAGCTCGCTAGGCTTGGTTATAAAACATATATTGAGTATGTACAAGTACAAGGCTGTTGATCAGATAGTGCAAGTCAATAAATCAAACATAAAGTACACGCATTGTAAGATATACTGAGATTCCCTAACTGTCCCCTTACCCTAAGAGGTACAATCCAGTTCCAATAGAGTTCTCACGGCTTTGATGTTCATAGCCGGGCACAATTCCTTAGCGAAATGGCAGTCTTTAGTCCATAGTTTGCATTCTTGCAGCAGCTACTCCCCTGAGCTGTTTACTTGTTGAAGTCCAAGATGGAAGTGTCCTTAAAGTCTCTAGACAGCCTATCTCTTCTTCTCCCCTTCGCAGGGGCTTTGGTGACTTCCTGTCCCCTGCTGCTATTGTCCTTGTAATCAGGTGGCAGGGCTGACCTGATCATTGCTTGGCAATAAACTGCCCACTTGTTATATCGAAGGGAATCTCTCCCCCCACTCTGACAACTGGTTCCAGTATATTGCTCCTACTGAGCTTACAATCTGTTAACCCTTTATATTACATTACACGTATCCTCGAAATGTGTGTCATCTTCCTCCAAATGGGTGTGTTATCTCCCCCCAAATGGGTGTGTTGCCCCCATGTCCCCATGACACCCACTTTATTGATACTTGCCTGGGGAGGCAAGTACCTCCCTGCTCATGGGAACACTGGGGAGGTCAAAGTGAGTTAGGTGATACCTCTCCAAAGTGCCCATGAGAGCAAACCTTAATTGGGGTTGTGAGTGGTTATAGGGCTGGGGAGAGTGTTAGAAGAATTGAATGTAGCCTGCTGTGTTTGGGCTTTGCTGCCTGCCCTGACCACCTTCATGCCTGTTCTGACACTACACTGTGGCCTGTGCTGTTTGTTTCCTCTCAGTCACATCCAGGTGAGGCTGGGCGAGCACGATGTGGACGCGTACACTGGGAACGAGGTGTTCAGCACAGCGGTTGACATCATCGAACACCCAAACTTCACCAGCCACTCCAACGTCTATGAGAATGACATCATGCTACTCAAACTGGATCCTCCTGTTGTCTTCACCTCCTATGTGAGCCCCCTCAGCCTGGCCACGTGCTCTGCCGACGTGGGAACAGTCTGCACTGTGATGGGCTGGGGCACAACCACAACCCCTGAAGGTAGAATCCACATCATCATCATCATCATTATAGAGCACCCAGGGCCAGCCCTATGGAAAGTGAGGCTGAGATTTGGGGGGGGGGGTGTCCTGGGAGAGTGAGACCCCACAAAAGTGACTGCGCTATGATGACACACCCCTCCCTCCTCCCAGAAGTGCTGGCCTAGGATGGAGTCATAGGCATGTTGTGCCATGACAGGAGGACTCGGGGGGAGGGGAGAGAGGTAGGCAAGCACCACTCCCAATGCTGGAGTCCTGCTGCAACACAACACAGCATGGTGCTCCTATGGATCTGGCTGGGGCCAGTGCTTTCGGGAGGAGGGAGAGGACTCCACACAGCTGAAGCTACTGCTGCTGTCACAGACCAACTGATTGTGCAGGACTCCTCTCTGGCCTCGACCCATTCTCCTGCTCAGGGCTTCCCCTTCCCTCCTGGGGAACAGGGCCACAACCTCATCTGACCCAGCCTACAGTGGCATCAAATAGAATGGGTCTCAGGCTTCGACCTCTATGACAAATCCTGGGGTTTAGAAAATATTAACTAGGAAGCACGCTGCCTGACTGAAGCAGTCTAGTAACTTTCACAAAACACTTTAGCCACAGTAGGTCTCTGTTTGTTTACACTCTCAGAGGGTCTGCAGTGCTAGCCTTAGATATTTTGTCACCAGGACAAAATCTCTTGTCTGTCTCCCCCACAACTGATCCACAGGGAGCAGGAGTCTGGGGAGCAGTGCGGAAAGATCCACATCACTTAATTCCCTGAGAAATTCCTAAATGTACGTCAATCATTTGGCATTGTCGCAAGATTGTTGAGCACTTTATCCAAGATGTCCTTCTTATCCAGGAGGATCACATCTCCCTATGGCTAGAAGACCAAAACAATTTTCTGGGTTAGAGATTTAGACATGGGATAAGGGGCGTCTTATAACAAAGATTGGGTGTCAAAACCCCTAAGCACATGTTTAGCTGTTGTGTGTAAGCACCATAACAATTTCAACACCAATTTGGCCACCCGACAAACACATGGTGTGAACAAACACCATTGCATCACAAGGACAATTTGCGTGTTTTGGCTGAACACGTGGCCAACATTGTGTCTAATGATATCGCATGGCATGTTAGCAGGTACAACGTGTGGAACAAGGAGGCAGCAGTGCTTACACGGTGAGCAAAACACCAATTTGCCCCAAGATGGGCTGTGTGTCTAAGCAGAGCCACATGGAGAACACAGGGCCAAACCGGTGTTCATATCAAGGTCAAAACACACATCCAGACACCTGTTGACATTATGTCTAAAGACCCCCAAGGTTAAGCTGGCTTCATAGAGAAAGTCACTTCCCAACCTGATTAAGTTGATGATTGATCTTTTGCCCTTTCATTTTCAGAGACCTATCCCAAAGTTCCTCACTGTGTTGATGTCAACATCATCTCCAATGAAGTGTGTCAGGCTGCTTATGAAAATAATATTATAGACAACATGGTATGCGCTGGGGTTATGGAAGGAGGGAAAGATTCCTGCCAGGTGAGGAAGCTTCCACTAGGGATGTGCAAGGGAGCAAATTTTCTACTTCCAGTTTCCGTGCCAGTTTTTGGGGGGAGATTTTTTGTGTGTGTTTCAAAAATTTTGGGACCCTTTTTAAAGGGGAAAAAATCTGGCAACTGCTACAATTGGTTGGGAAACAAGCAAGGAGGGAGGTGCAGACAGTGGGTAAAGCCCAGTATGTGTGTGTGTGTGTGCGCGCACGCATGCGAGTATGTGTATGTGTGACTGTGTGTGTGTGTGTATGTATGTTTGCACACATGCACAGGTGGTGACCCTACAATAAACAGCAAAAGTCTCTGGTACCAGTGAGATTGAGACCCGTTTCACACAGACACTAACACTGATAAAATGGGTGTTACATGTTGCAGGGCTGCAGGTTTGCTCAATGGGTGCCCTGCTACACGTATAATAAAATGTAACACCCATTTTATCAGTGTTAGAGTGTCTGTGTGAAAAGGGCCTTAGAGCACCAGGCAGGGATACCCCAGGCATTTCCCACATCCTGGACAGGGGGTATCCCATCTAGTGGTGCCATTAATTCAGCATGAAGATTCAGTGCTCTGGCCTCCAGCTGCCTGGGGAAGCAGGGCAAGCCCCGCACCACGAAGCACACAAAGATCAAAAGTAACCCTAAATCAAAATGGAATCCACTCATACAGATCACTGTTGTTGGGGCTAAACTCCTCTTCACCAGCAAAACATACCAGGAAACGTGAAAGATGCTCAAACTGCTAGTCCGACAATTAAAAACATCAAATTGGAAGTGGAAATGGAGAGGCAGAAAGCACACTAACATGGCACATACTCAGAAGTTGTAGTGCAGTATTTGTGTTTCAAATACAAAGAGAGATTTGTGTTTATTTGTGTTTATCTAAACCTGGATGCACAGCCCTAGTTTCCACAGGGAGTAGATGGGAGCATGTGTAAAACCATGGGAAGAAACCAGGCTAGAGAAAATTAAGATCAAACATCAAGAGCGGTCCTTCTAGTGGAGTTGTTGAATTAGCCTTCACTGAAAGAGCTATCCAGTCAATCAGCATAAAGTCTCCAAGTGTGGGAGAATCCATCCTGTCTCTAGATAGGCTGTTTCTTCTATAGTTAATTCCTATCCTGGCTAAGAATTTGTGCCTTACGCCCTCTCTAAATTTGCCCCACCGGCAACTTTGTTCAGCTGCCAGCTACTGGATCTTGTGTGGCTTTGTCAACTGGATCAAAGAGTGCTTTAGAGCAGGGCTTTCCAAACTATGGGTTGGGGCCACAATCCTGATTGATATGTGATGTGATTTGCATGTCTTTGTGGCTGTTTGTGTTTAGGAGAAATGAGGGAGGTCATGATGGTTAAATGTTTGGGAAGCACTGCTTCCTTTTTTTCTTCCTTCTCCTCCTTCCTTCTCCTCCATCTCTGCCCCCACTGCCTCCTCCACCTTCACTCATCCATCTCCACCTCCTCTGCCTGCCCTCAATCTTCTCCTTTGCCTTGCTCTCCTATTCCCTCTCCTTCTCTGCCTCTTTTGTTGTCACCTTCTGTCCCACTGCCCCTCAACATTCTCCTTTTCCTCTGCCTTTGCCGCCCCCATCGCCACTGCATCCTCCTGGTCCACCTCCTCCTCCTAGGTTCCCTCCACCGCAACCACTCTTTCACCACTGCCAATACTTTTTCATTGTTTTTGGTAAAGGTATGGTACTTCAAATTGATGCAGTACTTATCATGGCTCCAAACGTACCACCCTAATTTTAACTGTAGCAAAAATATGGAGTTAAATTTTCCATTGAAAACATGGGGGAAACTCTCACAGATGAGGTGTGCTTAGAGCTGGGTGAGCCTGGGGTTTTGTTGACTGGCCAGCTCATAACTTTGGGGTTCTATTGTATTTGATTTCTCCTAGGACAAGCTAGGAGGTGAGTCAGTCATTACCTATGAGACCACGTGGGGAGGAGATATCGATGGCTGAAGGCTGCTTAATGTGGCAGATAAGGGCAGAATGCAGTGGCTGGAAGTGGAAGCCAGGCACCATTAGGCTAGTCTAAAGGTGTATTCTTACAGGGATAATGGGTGCATTTGCTGTCTCCTCTCTGCAGGGTGACTCCGGGGGACCCCTTGTCTGTAATGGGCAGCTCCAGGGCATTGTCTCCTGGGGGGAGCATCCCTGTGCCCAGCCAGGGAAACCTGGTGTCTACACCGACATCTGCAAATATCTCAGTTGGATCAAGGAAACCATGGAGACACCGCGAAGGGGAAGTCTGGTCCCTCTGGAGCCAGAATGCTAACCAGCAGCCTTAGGAGTCAGTGGGGTCAATGGGACAGAGATTCTGACCTATCCCAGCAGGAGCGACCTCCTTCTCCCTCTTTCCTATAACTATGACACCCCTTCTTGCCATTCTGTGGCGAGTCTCAGGACATTTGGTGTCACATGTTTGCAAGAGAATCTCCACTTTCATCTTTAAAAAGCTGGAAAACATGGCCTGAGTGAACCCTAAATGCTCCCAGTGAATAAAAAGAACCCAGCATTGACTATTGAGTCATATTTCATGATTGGGATTCTGGGCGGGGCAGGGCTAGCTCATGATTTTTGAGCACCTGGGGCTGATGGTTCTGATAAGAGAACCCAGGGTGAGAGACTGGCTGATTCTGAGGGGCAGAAAATTGAGATATGAGGAGCAGGGAATTTCTCTTCAAGAAGGTGCTGGCCCCAATCTGGCCCCAGGGCTGGGAAACAGGCTGGCTCGGGGGCTGGAGTATGAGATTGAAGGCCTGCTCTGCACTGCACCACGGTCAGGCCCAGTCAGCAAAGCAGTCTCTTCACTCCAAACCAGAGCTCTTAGCCCCCAGGGGAAGTGCTTATGTGGGGTTCCTAGCACCTCCAGCTCTCTCTGCCACAGCCCCAAAGCCTTGTCCCTCCTCCCTGGACATGGCCCGGGCCGGGCTTATCTAAATCTGCCCTTGACCACACACCATTTAATATACACTCATTCCAGTGAAAAATCTTCCCCCACCCCACACAATTCAGTCTGGAACTTTAAACCCTCCCTAAGCCTTTGGGGAAAGTTTAAATCATTCCGTCAAACAATCAATGATAAATTTAAAGCATGAGGCTCAGTATTACAGTAATTTTCACTTTTGGTAAAGCTGGCCAAATATTTCTCTTGTATATGAACAGTTCCTTCCAAAATCATCATGACTATCTTTGCTTTCCCTGAAATAGATTTTTTTTAAAAAATGTTGTACTTTCTAAAAATCAAACACATTTATTTATGTATGTATTTATTTTCTTCAAATGCAAAGTTTTGAGTAAACGTTGGTTGCAGGAAACCAAATCATAAAACAAAAAACAAACAAACAGAAGGCAAAGGTATAGGGAAATATATATACACATTTCCAAATGTAAATGTATTCATCCGATAATAGCATGTTTCCCAAACTGAAATTTACTGCCTATTAAGTCTGCTTGTGCAGATGAGAAGATAGTGCCCCTGTTTCTGGCGGAAATGCATGTGCTTTTGGAAAGCTTAAATAAGGAATCAACTCAAACATCATTTTTTTCTTTCTGTTGGTTAATAAGCAACAAGTAATTGGCTTTTTAAAAGGAACTCCAAGATTTGTTGCCTTAGGACCAACTACTCCATTGCATGAAGGTGACTCCAGTGCATTCTTGCTCCATGTTGCTTTCCCTGCATTCTCCCAGAGACACAGTGGCTAAACGTTCATTCTTGACAAGCCAAAGAACAGTTCATAACTAGCTGCCAGAGTTTAATTTCCTGGTTAAATGCTCCCTGCAGTTCCTATCCGGCCTCAGCACAATAATGTAGCACTTGGGGATAAAGATGCAGCCAAGTAGCCCAGCACTTGAGGCCAAGATAGAGAAGATCTCCACAGCCACCATGACTTCCCCTTAGAGCTCAGGTAGGTTGGGATGAAAGATGCCCAGACGCTGCAGAACACCAGCATGCTGAACGTTATGAACTTGGCTTCATTAAATCTGTCGGGCAGTTTCCGGGCCAGGAAAGCGACAGTGAAGCTGACTACAGCCAGGAAGCCCATGTAGCCCAGGACGCAGTAGAAGGCAGTGACAGAGCCCTCGTTGCATACAGCTAGGATGTGCTCAGGCTCTGAGTGCAGGTCAAAGTCTGGGAATGGGGGCGAGGTTCCCAGCCAGGCCATGCAGAGAGCAACCTGAATGAGGGAACAGATCAGGACCAGAGAGTTTGCTGCTCTGGGTCCCAGCCACTTCCTGATGCTGTTCCCTGGTTTTCTCGCTTTGAAAGCCAGAACCACTGTGATGGTTTTAGCCAAGACACAAGCTACTGAGACAGAGAAAATGACTCCAAAGGCCATTTGTCGCAATAGGCAGGTCATCTTCCCTGGCCGTCCGATAAATAGGAGGGAGCAGAGGAAGCAGAGCATGAGGGCAATGAGGAGAATGTAGCTGAGATCTCGGTTGTTGGCTTTGACTATGGGAGAGTCTCGGTGCTTAATGAAAGTTCCTAGCACCAGGGCAGCAACAAGA
>QEPC01013412.1:261059-285747 GCA_003113815.1 Sphenodon punctatus
CCTGGCACTGGAGTGGGCTATGGGGGGGGATGGGGGCGGTGTTCGCCCGCTCCCCCCCCCTACAGGGGCCTGGCACCGGAGTGGGCTATGGGGGGGGATGGGGGCGGTGTTTGCCCGCTCCCCCCCCCCTACAGGGGCCTGGCACTGGAGTGGGCTATGGGGGGGGGGATGGGGGCGGTGTTCGCCCGCTCCCCCCCCCTACAGGGGCCTGGCACTGGAGTGGGCTATGCGGGGGCGTGGGGGGCGGTGTTTGCCGTTTTAACCCTTGTCGCAGTCTGTGACTATTAGTCCTCTGTCCCCCCCCCCCAAAACCCCCCAACAACCCCCTGTCACCGATGTTACTCCCCTTGCTCAGCCCGTGTCTATTTTATTACTTTGTAAAGTGCCAGGTACACTGCTGGCGCGATATAAATGTTTGTTAATAATAATAAATAAAATAATAATAACCCAGGTAAGGCGGAGCCCCCCCCCCATTTGCTTGTGGGTAAGGAATGGCTTTCTTGCTCTTCGAACCTGGAAATGCAATTGGGGGGGGGGGGGAATGACAGGATTGTGACTCATCACGTTACAGCCCCTAGGCTGCCACCCTCCTCGTGCCTCAAATTTGCTCTTCCCCCCCCCCCCCAAAAAAAATAATCCCCTTGTGTGCGTGACTTTGTGGGCAGTTCTTTGGGGAGACCAAGCTCCTCTCTGTGCTCCCCGAGGTCACAGCCTCTCCTAGTTTCCAGGGCAGCCCTGGCCACCTCCCACCCCCAGGAAGCAGATGGTAGGGTGAATCCTTGCATTCACTTTGAACGGACCTCAGAGGGGTCTGCCTCCACTTCTCGTTATGTTGTTGGACTGGAGCAACCTGTATGGTGGTGACTAGAGCCAGGGGTGAAGTGCTTTATTTCTGGGGAGAGTTAATAGGCCTTGTGAGGCTTGTTCTTTCAGACTAAAGGGAACCCTAGACAATCTGACGGGGTAAACGCCAAAGCAGGAAACGGAGTCACGTGTGGTTTGAGGTTATTATTCAGTAAAGTGTAGGGTTTAGGTTGGATCATGTGGAAATAAGACTTGTGCAACATGAGTCGCTTCTAGCCTTAAATGCAATGATGGAGCAGGGCTTGTGTTGGGGGCTGAAAGGTCAATGAGAAGGCTGCTGGGTTCCCTGCTCTCTGTGACTGCCTCATGGCAGAGTTTGGGTTAGTTGCTACAGAACTATTAACTCTTGGCTTAGGGTTAGTATTCCCCACTGGGGTCAGAATGTGCTGCCACCCAGTTGCTGTAATGCAGCACAAGTATAAATATAACTGGGGAAACTAAGATCCCAGAGCAAGGGGAGGCGTCTGGTCTGAGTGTTGTCAAGCTCACTGGGCAGCTTTGACATCTCTGAACTTAATAAATAATTATTATTAACAATAATGCAACTTATTTCTATAGTGCCTTGCCACATGGTGCTCAGAGCGCTTCACAATATAAGAACAAATATAAAACCAATTTAAAATAGAAATCTATTTAACAGGAGATGTTATAAGGGGAGGAGAAAACGCATTAAGGGGAACCAGCAGTGGATCCTAAAAGCGCCTGGAGAACAAATTAATGTCCAGGTGCTTTTTAAAGGTGAGGTGGGAGGAACTGGGAAGGACATTTGGAGGGAACGAGTTCCATATTTAAAGGGCCCACCACAGCAAAGGCCTGATCGCCCACTGGCTTGAGGCACGATGGTGGGATCCACAAACAGCAGGTGATTTCTTGACGCAGATGCCCATCAGTGCGAGGCTTCAAGAGCAGGTCTTGAATCTAGCCGGGCCTATACTGTTCAAGGTCCTAAAAACCAGCAATACCATTTTGAGGTTTTATTTCTGATTTCATACAAACATCTTTCCTTGTTTTCTCCAAGGAACAGAAAATGGCGGAGGACATTGCAACTAAACTGAAGAATTATAAAACCGCCCCATTTGACAGCAGGTTCCCCAACCAAAACCAGACCCGCAACTGCTGGCAGAACTATCTTGGTGAGAGCAATTAAAAACATGTTGAGCTTCCTCTTGGGCTTTATGAGTGTAGCTTATTCACTTGGGAGAGGCAAACTGGGCAGTTCAGTCTTAATTGTGTCTCATATTCTGGATTGCAAGCAACCAGTCAAGATTTAGTCAAAATAGCAAGGAAATGTATTCCTTTCCCAGTCTGAACTTCTGTACCCTTTATTGACTGTCTGGAAGAGGCCCAGGTCAAGGATCAGGGCTTTCCACTGTGCTAGACACTGCAGATGCAACAAAGTGTCCCTGTCTGAAAGCTTATGATGCAAGATGAGACGAAAAAGGTGGATGTAAGAGGAGAATTCAAGGAAACACTGGGACAGTGCTGGTCAACATGGTAGCCAACAGGCTCTGTGCACCAGATGTCTGATCACAAAAGCCTTAGCTCTAACCCAGGCAGGAAACCTCTTCCAGGGGTTGCTCTGAAAATTAGTAGAAGCTCCAAAAGGCTGTGTGGAAATTGGGGAGCAGAGTTGTCATGGATCTGTTCCCTCTCCTTGTGCGCACACCCTCATCGCTGCCCCCTTACCATAAGCTCAGTTTTTCAGGGCTTGAGAGTAGGAACTAGATCCGGGGGCCAAATAAAAACTAGCCATGTACCATATTTGGCCCCTCAGCCTGAGGTTCACACCTGTGCTCTAAATGCATACAAGCTGCACTCATTTAAATTGATTTTGAAACGGATCAAATTCCAATCCATTTGTAGAAGAGGGCTGTGTGAGGAGAGAGCAACTAGGCAGCAGGTATGTAGATGCCATGCTGGTCAATCCTCTCATTTCCTTCAGCTGCTTCATCTACCAGCAGCTACTCCTCTCTCTCACTGAAATTGTCAGCTGTCTTAGCGGAGGGGTCGTTCTGAGTCACAATCCCCCCTCCCCCCCCTGTAACCGCACCACCCAGATGCCTGTCCTTATCTCCCACCCTCGCTCCCCCTTCCCTCTCACCTGCTTCTCCCCCTACTTTTCCCCTATCCTCCTGCCTTCCGTTAAGCCTGCCATCTCTCTGCCGTCCCCACACCACCTCCTCTCCCCCGCCACCTCCTGCCCCCTCTGCCCCAGTGCCCATCTCCCACCGATCCCATCACCCCCCTTCCCCTAATCTTATCCGCATTCCCTGTCTTCCCCCCCGATCAACTCCCATTCTCTTGCTCCCTCTGGAACTGTCGCTCCTCTGCTAACAAAGCCCCCTATATCCATGATCTTTTTTTCTTCTCGCTTCCTTCACGTCCTCGCCCTTACTGAAACCTGGATCTCCCCCCACCGACTCTGTCACCCCTGCCACCCTCTCCTTCGGAGGTCTCTCCTTCTCCCACCAGCCCTGGGCCAAAGGCCAAGGTGGTGGCGTAGGCCTCCTCCTCGCCTCTTCCTGCCAGTTTCGAATGCTGATAAGATATTTTTTCTCCCTTAATTAAATGGCCTTTGAACCTTTAGCCATCTCTTCTCTCCAGTGTTCCAGTAACCTAAAAATTGCTAGCCTGGATTATCCCAGTGATCCATCTAGCCCGATAGCCTGTCTGTGCTGGCTACTGTTACTGGTGAATCAGAGCAAGGTGAAGGAACCTCCCAGCAAGCAAACCCACTTCCTCCCGTGCCCATATCTCTCTAACCCCCAATAAAGATTATCTTCACAGTTTATAGCTCAAGTTAAGTTGCTGACTTCCTTCTGAATTCCTTTTTTAGTGTTAGCTCTGTATATTATTGTAGCTGTCCAGTCCTCCTTTAAGTTCAAGTTCACTGGTGGTGGGTTCCGCAATCCAATTGCATGTTATGTGCAAAAATATTTGTTATGAACTAGCCATCTTTACTTTATTGAACGTCGTCTCATTCTTGTGTTAGGGAAATGGGGAGAACAGCAGCGTATTCTCAACCCCTTACTTTCCATGCATTTAGACTAGCCAAAAGGATCAGATAGCTTCCTTTTCTGTGTCTGTTCCCCAGATTTCCGTAGCCTTCCAGACTTCTAGGGGTAAATGTACAAGCAGTCAGGAAGGGATGGAGATGCCATTCCAGCTGACACCAGGCATTAGACTGAACCTAAATGTTGTGCCTAGATGTGGCCTTGGCAAACTGAACCCCTTAATGCTGTCTGGATCAGAGGACGGGGGTGTGTTCTTAAGTAGCTCATTCTTGACTCAAAACTTTCCTCTTGTAGATTTCCATCGCTGCGAGAAGGCTATGGGAGCCAAGGAAGCAGATGCAACCTGTTGTCAGTGGTACAAAAGGGTATACACATCCCTCTGCCCTATTTCTTGGGTAAGTAACTGCTTCTGCTGCTCAAGTGGACAAAAGGGTTAATGGGGGTGAGTGGTTTCAAGGCACAGGAGAGCCTGATCCTGAGAGAGGGGGAAAGCACTTGGCACCTTACAGAGCTCGGTCCGCATCTGCTGTGCTCTAGAAGAGTTGGGGGGTTGCCCAGGTCAGCATAAATGTACAACAGGTTGTGGATTTGGAGGCTGTAATGCTGGGCTGGGGAACCTCGGGGCAGAAGACCAAATGCAACCCCGGTCTGTTTTTTATTCGGCCACTTTCTAATTCCTGGGTCTGGCCCCTGGATCCGCTTCCAACCCCCACCCCACCAAGCACTGGAAGACTGAGCTTGGGGCAAGAGAGGAGAGGATGCACACAAGGAATCTAGACTGTTCCTCAGCACACCCTTGAGCAACCCCCAATTTCTGTGCAGTCTTCAGAACTTGTACTATTTTCAAAGTGGCCCTGGGAGGGCAAAGGTTTCTTGCCCCCTGCTGTTGTGGGGGTGAGGGGGGCTCTGTGAGGTAGCACATTGTAAGCCACTTAGTAAACACAACAGTCATGGCAAAAACTAAGCCTGTGTTGTGTGATGATGCTAGCTCTTCAGCCCAGTGTTTTTTGGAATGTGTTACTGCCCTCTCGGTCTAAATAGCTAAAAAGCTGGGGAGGAAACTTCTCTGGGTCAGATCTGCATCTTGCTGTGGACTGTCTCCTTCCTCACCTGCTGTGGCCCACCTCCTTCTGATTCCACAGACACGCATTCTGTTGGGCGTCCTAGCCATCTCTCCTGATACATTCCTGTCAGCTGTTAAGAGCCAAAGATCAAAGCAGCCTGTTGGTCTCTTCTAGGTCGCTAAGTGGGATGATCAAAGAGAAGAGGGGACCTTTCCTGGCAAGATCTGATTGGCTGGTGCAATGATGGCCACACCCTCCACAGGGCACCGCAGTACAGTCGAGGCACCTCTCTGCCAGTCCTCTGAATGTCTTGTTGCTCTGGGTCCTGTCTGCTTGAAAGTTCAGTGTAATGTGACCGTGCAGGGTCTGGGCCTTGCAAATTATAATAAACTCAAGGAATAAATCCAATTATTATTATCATCATCTCTGTCCTGTATTGGGATCTGCCTAATATGGCTGAAATCCCAGAGTTACCTGCCTGGGGTGGGACGTCAGTGCTGCCTTCCCACCTTGTGGCTGGGTGTACATTTAATATGCTTATGTGTGATCCCTGGGCAGATAAAACGCCACCACAAACTTCTATCTGGTGCGGTTAGGGCAGCGTCATGGCTTGCTTCATGGCCTGATGAGCTGAGGTGCAGTGATTTTCCTCCTTTTAGAGCTGGGGCTAGAACCCAAGAGTCCTCCTGGATCATGAGCTGCTGCCTTAGCCAGGCTTAGAATGTGATTCCCACCCCTCTGAGCCTGGCAGAATTGTCTACATGCTGGTTAACGGGATCTGACAGACCTGATCCTTTTAAAGCTTCTCACTTATGTGTAGTAAAGCCCCCCCCCCCCCCCCCCCAAAGTAACT
This sequence comes from Sphenodon punctatus, assembly GCA_003113815.1. Classification (NCBI taxonomy): domain Eukaryota; kingdom Metazoa; phylum Chordata; class Lepidosauria; order Sphenodontia; family Sphenodontidae; genus Sphenodon; species Sphenodon punctatus. The sequence goes on from QEPC01013412.1 coordinate 266,855, forward strand.
GACAAGGGCCAGGTCTGTTTTTCTCCCCCAGCACTCATGGGCTTTATATTCTGTTCTGCTTTAACATCAAGTGGTGAAGCAGCTGAATGTGTTTGTCATGTTAGTGATGGAGACGGCAGGGCGTGAAACAGAGTGCAGCAGTTGAGTAGACAGGATACGTTTTGGCAAACTCTAGGCCTCACAGACTCATTGAACTCATTGACTCATCTGCTGCCTTGACTGTCAGTCAAATTTTATTCAATGATTAGCCATATATAAAAATACAAATAAAACTGATAAAGCAATAATATATAAAATCATAACAATATGAAACAAAAGCATTAGTAACCAACAGTTTCTGCTGATGAAAAATTAAAACATACACAGCCACTGATATAAAATTCAAAACACTATTGGAGGCTAAAACAATTGCAAGTTTTGGGGCCATTGGAAGAAACACCTTCCCTACCAATAATGGCAAAATCATTCCTGACAAAACTTACAGTTGAATAAAACATGAATTAGCTTCTCAACCTCCCCAGAGCCACAGGGGCATGTCCTTGGGGCATATGGAATTCTATTATAATGACCTGTAAGTACTACAGGGTCAAACAACTGCAAGTGAAGGAGGGTGTAAGTTCTACATAAGTGGGGATTATAGTGTTCTGCGTAACTTTCAATCCCCAAAGTAGGCTTAAGTGCAGGATATCAAGGGGCTAACTTTAAATAAAAATTCTTTACCAAATCCTCTTGCTATATTATCCTACACTCTGTTTGATAATAGCATTATGTTGTAGATATGGTTTCTCTAAAAGAAATACTGATAAGAAACCCGAACTTGACGACAAGGTATTTATCATTTTACGCCAGGGATATGAACGGCTCCCTTTATAGTCCATCTGTTCCATTAAACATAGGAATGGTAGTCGATGTGAGCTTAAACAGCAATGCTGCTTTGACTGGTCAGGTGTGACCTCCAATCTGACAAGAAGTGGGGATTAGGGCTGTAAATTGCATATATCACAGGACAAAACGATGGAATACACAGGATACCCTAAAGTCAGTGTGTGTTTCATAGATCAAATGTCAAATATACGCCAACATTGTATCTAAGGTTTGAAAACTAAGTTAAATTAATAGTCTATTTTCAACGGTGTCTATATCCAACATGTTTTGATCAAAGATCTTCAGAGACAATTTTGAAAAAGACAAATCTGAAATAAAATTAAAACAAACATTTATTTTCTAAGTATGTCTGTAGTGTAATCTTGGTCTGTATATAAAGATTAATTATAAAGACAAAAACTAACTTCAGAGAAAGAAAGGAGAAATAGGACTTTACAAGGTATTTCGAAGTCTCTTCTAAAGGCATGCTATTAGTTTATATAGTGCATACAACCAGTATTTTTTAAAAAGCTATCTTTAAAATGCTCTTTTACATTGCTAAGAAATTATAATAAACAATTTTCTCAGTACCCTCATGCAAAAGCCAGGGAATTATTGAAATATCTGTGACAATGTAAAACACATCTTTTAAGTTTCTTACATTGTTTTGTCAGGTGTGACCTCCAGCATGGTGGTTGCAGACTCGCATGCCTCTAGAGCTGTGCACGGAACCCAGGAATCTCAATGCTGAGACCAGTGATTTACCAGCCTTTGAGAGGTGACTCAAAGCTGCCATTTTGATTCAAGAGTCAGAGGTGGTGGTATATTTTGTCTGCTTTCCCATATCCTAAAAGGGCATTGTGGTAGGGGGTATATCTTGTCTGCTTTGGGATAGGGGGGTATACAAATTAGATGCCTGTGTTAATACTTTGAATTTTATATGTGTGATGGCTTATCTAGAAGCAGCAAAGACTTGCGTTGTGGTACATGTGTCAAAGCTGCCACCTATTGTGTGAATTCATAGCTGGTCAACTTCTGGTACTTTGAGGAATAATAATTGTATTTTAGCATCTAAATGCTGTCTGCTGCCTATCAAGGCCAGGATTGAGTTAGAAACCCAAACTTGAATGTGGGTATCGTAACTGTGAGGCATCTTGTACATTCCAGCCTGAGTCAGCTGCCCCTTTGCTCGAATCAATGAGACTAGTAGAAGTTGGGAGGAGGGGGTACGATTTGGAGAAAACTTTCAAGTTTCTGCAAAGGAAATCGCTTTTGAAACTTCATGATGAAACAAAGTTTTGGCTAGTAACCAAAAATCTTGGTAGCTTCTGGTTGCAGAAACAGAAAAGTTCCAAATTTTGAGTAACTGGGTTCTAAAGCCCAAGATATCAGTTTCTGTAAGTGAGGCTTACTGCAAACATTCCTGCTTCTAGGCACTCCGAGCTAAGCAAAAATTCCAATCAAATCAGAGTTCTGGGTAATAAAAAGAGAACTAAAGTAGAATTGACTTCATGAGTGTTCTTAGTAATAAAAAAAGAAAAGTCACCTCTGGTCAGAGGCTCATAAATGAACATTGAGCTACTGTATCACTCATGTCAGTAAATACGGCTCCAGAAGAAAACAGTAACAATTGCCCCACCTTGCTGCTGCTCTAAATGTTCTCAGTTTGTCCAAACAGATGCTCCAAGCTCTTGTAACAGGACCAAAATCTTAACTTGCTGCTTTATTTTGGGGTGCGGTAGGCAACTTGCAGGCTGCATGTGGCCCCTGTCAGTGAATGGGGACGGGGGCTGTAGCCTGTCTAGTTACAGGGGCTGATACAGCACAGTGACTGGAAGCAGGGTGTGGATAGCTACTACTGCTATTGAGCCAAGGGCCAACTGGCCATGACATTTGACCTACAGCGTGCTGGGCTTCTCACTCAACAAGGGCTGCAGGAGCCTTGGGGTCACATGGGATGTGAAAAACATGGGGCGTTTTTCAGATTGAGGGTGGCCTGCTTTAACCTAAAAACCACTGTCTCCGAGTCTCAGCCCATACTAGCCCCTAACACAGCTGGGGTCTGGCCACCTGACTGGGTGTAAAGTGGAGTATCATGTTTGAAAGCCTGCTTTTCCCAGCCAGGTTAGAGGGGCTGCTATGATTGGCCATCGTGGCTGCCTGTCAGTGGGTGGAGAGGGCAGGCTACTGGATGCAGTGTGGGGGTAGGGAACGAGCGGATGCACATCAATTTGGGATCCTGGACCAGTCCCGGCCGTGGTGGTGACCTAACTCCGGACGGGGGCAGACTGGCGGTGACTGAGCACTGTCACATATGCAAACACCCATGGGCTCACACTGAAGTTATCCCTTCTCAGAACAGGTAGGACATTAGCAGCTGCTTGTTCTCTGTGTGCCAGGCTGGTGCTGATCAGCAGCAGTGGGAAGGAACTCTTCTTGGGAATTTGGACCCAAAAAGCCACCCACTATACTCCTCCCTACCACTTATCCCAGGATGAGTATATTGACCTGCATTTCACACTCCTCTGTAATGCACCATGGAACAGTTTTGTGCTGCACCTTAAGCAAAAGCAAGGTCCCGTGTGAATCCACCATTTCCAATCTGTGATTTACCACATCACAACTACCTGCCTCCCCTAACCTTGCCCGTGCCCCTAACACACAAGCAATGTGATGGCTCCCATGTTTTTTGGGAGTCGGGGCTGAGCACCTGAAAATATTTTAAAGTTAGCCAGACCTCTGAACAGGTTCCAGGAGCAAGACAGAAACCAGCCAGGGTGGGGCATTAGGGTCTAGATTTTTTGTTTATTTTTTGGGTGGGGTAACTTTTGTCAGCGTGATCTGATTTTAAAAGGACCTATTTCCAGGTGACATGGGTTAGCTACCTAAACACACTAGTCACAATGAACACAATATAAGCTGTTTGCTACTTATTAAGTATTTATATAGTGACAGCAATGTATCTGGTGCTTTACAACTGTTGGAAATAGACACGATCTCTGCCCCAGGGGGCTTACAATCAAAGAAAGACGAGGGATGGCAACGGAAGGAGAGATGAGGATACATGCACGACAGTGTAAGGTTGCAGGTACATGTGCTTAGCTCAGTTACCTAGTTACAACGGGGAAGGTAGGGGGATGAGCTAGAGAAAGCCTGACAGAAGAGGTAGGTTTTCAGGAGGAATTTGAAGGATGGTAGGTCGGGAGTTCTAGGCATGCGGGGCAAAAAGGGAGACTATGTGGAGCAGCAGGGCTGGGGATAGATGAGGAGCGAAGCTTTTGAACGGAAGCAGAGCAGACAACTATGTAGGGAGATGGGGGTTAGCAAGGCCACGGAGCGCCTTGTAGGTAAAGCCGAGAAGCTTGTGCAGAATACGTTCAGGTAGAGGGAGCAGAAGAAGAAGAGGGGCTCCATGTGATCAAAGCAGCACGTGAGATGGATGGTCATGGCAGCAGAGTTTTGAATAGATGAGAGAGGGGCAAGGTGAGAGCGGAGAAGGCCAGTGAGAAGAAAGTTGCAATAGCCATGGTGAGAGAGAACCAGAGCATGGAGTAGGGTTTTAGCAGTGGAGACAGTGAGGAAAGGAAAGAGCTTAGCGATGTTGCGCAAGGAGAGACTACAGGATTTAGCAGCAGATTCAATTTATTGTTTGTTTACTTACATTTGTTACCCTGCCCTTCCCACCAAAGCCGGCTCACAATGATAAAATATAAGAAGAATACACGTAATACAAAAAAGTTAAAACATTTGTGTAGCAACGGGCAGCTTCCAGGGGGTAAGTCCCTGCAGGACCCAGATCTCCCTGGGCTGTCACTCACAGGGCCTTAGCGCTCCACACGCTTGTCCCTGGGAATTAGCTCCCTAGTCTTTATTAGACCCACACGGTTTCTGTATTCCCACTCCACAGGGTCACCTACGTTGTCCACAGTATCTATCCACAATCCCTGGGGCTGCCGGCTCATCCGCCTCCGCCCTGCAGGCCCAGCACAGTCTTTCCCAGGTACAGGAGCAATACACTAGCAACTCCCCCAAAGTCCATATAGCCAGGCCTCGGAGCCCAGGCTCTGGCTAAGCCTTCCCCAGGCAGGACGCACCCTCCTGGGCATAGTCTTCCCCACTACCTGGGTCCAGTCTGGTCCTTCTCGTTTTCAGAACCTTGGAGAGCATAGAGTGGCGCTTAAGGCTTCTTCAGGGGAGATTTTGCCCCTTCAGGTGCCACCACTTTCAGACATGCCCCCTGCGTGCACATATTGAGGCTGCGGGGGGGAATGCGCAGCCCGAATATGCGTGGGGATCGGCCGGTCTGAAAGACACCCCCCCCCACCCTGCACGGCTTTGCCAGCAGAGAGAGACAGGGATGCAGAACTCAATTTCCTGCTCTACATCCCAGCCACACGGGGGGGGGACTTTCATACCGGCCGATCTCCGCTCATATTCAGGCTGCGCATCCCCACACACACCCCGCAGCCCCAATATGCGTGGGGGGGGGGCATGTCTGAAAGTGGCCTCAGTCTTGCCTCTCATACTAGCAGAGTGGGGGGTGGCCAAGCTTCCACTCACCCTTAAAGGGCCAGCGTCCTGCCCACTCTGTCTCTTGGGCTCTCAGCCCGTTTCCGCCACAGGCTGATCTTACACCATGGGCTGGCTTCCCCCAGACCCATGCACATGTGCACAGCCCACTGGCTGGCACCCACTTAAAGGGGCAGCAGCTCCACGGGACTGCTCCCTGCTTCAGCCTGCTCAGATCAACAGTGCTCAAAGTTGTTCTTTTCTTCAATCATCTTTGATGCCTTTCCCACTAGTTTATTAACTGCTGTAGTGAAGACTGTTTTAGAAGTCACGGCACGTTTAAGACCTTACATACCAAAATAGACCTGGTACACTTGAATGCTACCTTACAGTTTTGTGTTGGGTCATACATGCTTTTGCCTCCAAGAGCCCTATATAAACCGGATTCTTGCTGCATGTCTTTGTTCCGTCTAAGTAGCGTCTCTTAGATGCTGCTGTCTGATCCATATATTCTTTGCAAAGAATCACTTCTCTCTTACTCTTAAGAAATATTTTATTTTATACTTAAATATTTTAAGTCTCTTTTGAAACCCTGTATTTTTGTTATGTACTTTTACATCTTATTAAGTAAAGCTAAGTAACTTCCAATTTGGTAAGAAAAGGATTTATCTCCTACTAGAGTAGTCAGATACAAGAAAACGGAAGTAATAAGATCCTGTTATTTGGTCCAAACTTTCCTCAGGACCAAAACTTAAGGCTACATGCCCAACCCCTCTACCCCCTAACTCACCCTTTACCCCCACAAAAACTCCCTCCTACTGCCAAATGCCCTTGCGAATAAGATGGTTTTACATTGCCCGGGACTGAGCACCTTTAAGAGGCATAAACAAATCTCCTGGGGGAGGGAGTTCCACAACTGTGGCTTGGTGGCCAAGAATGCCCTCCTTGTTGTGGAGGCCAAGTTAAAAACTGGTGCCTCCACACAGGCATCCCCAACTGACCGCAAAAGCCACAAAGGGACATGGTTAGCCAGGCGATCTGCCAGATAAGTGGGTCCCAAGCTGTTTAGGGCTTTAAATGTCAAAACCAGCACCTTGAATTGTGCCCGGAAAACAATAGGCAACCAGTGCAGATTTCGGAGCAGTGGTGTTATGTGCTCCCGGTGACACCTCCCTGTAAAGAGCTGCAGCTTCCGAACAATCTTCAAGGGCAACCCCACATAGAGCCCATCGCAGTAATCTAGCCTCGAGGTGATGAAGGCATGGATGATGGTTGCCAGATCCGAATCAGAAAGAAAAGGCCGCAGCCTTCTCACCAGGTTGAGTTGGTGAAAAGCGCTCCTGGCCACCGCCACCACCTGAGATTCCAGGTGCAGCAGCAGATCCAGGAGCACTCCAAGACTGCAAACCTGAGTGACCGGAGGTGGAGGGGGGCAGAGACCACACCCCATCAGTGATGGGGTCCCAATCCCCCACCTCCAAGTCACAAGGCCGACCAACCATCATCACCTCAGTCTTGTCAGGATTCAGCCTCAGTCGGTTTGAGGTTTAAAGGTGGTTTAAATTTGAGGTTTAAAGGAGAAGGAGTCATCAAAGATGAAGCCCAGGCTACGTGCCCAAGGGACAGGCTGAATGGTGACCCCTGTCGATGGAAATTGAGAAGGAAGAGGGAGAGGAGGGCTTTGGTGGGAAGACTAGGAGTTCAGTTTTGGCCGTATTAAGTTTGCGTTGACGGTGAAACATGTCAGAGAGACAGCTTGTGATACGAGATTGGATAGAGGGAGTGAGATGGCGGGGTGGAGAGAGAGAGAGTTGAACATCGTCAGCATAAAGGTGATATTGGAAGCTTTGCGACTCAACAAGTTTGCCGAGGGACAGAATGTAGAGAGAAGCGGGCTGAGGACAGAGCCTTGGGGATCCCCAACCGAGAGAGGAAGGGACGTGGAGGAGGTAGCAGCAAGAGATACACTGAAGGAGAGTCAGAGAGGTAGGAAGAGAACCAGTCAAGCACAGAGTCCCGGAAACGGAGCGAGTCAAGAATGAGCAAGTGGTCAACAGCATCAAAGGCAGCCGAGATCAAGCAGGATAAGAATGGAGTAGAGGCAATTGGATTTAGCTAAGAGAAGATAGTCATTTTAGCGAGAGCACTGAGTGGAGTGGAAAGAATGGAAGCCAGGTTGGAGAGGGTCAAGGGAAGAGCTGGTAGAGAGGAAGTCAAGACAGCGGGTGTAGAAAACACGCTCCAGGAGCTTGGAGGCTGTCACGGAGGAACATAGGGTCACACACGTGTAACACGGGCCCACATGTAGACTACGTAAAGCAACACACACAACACGTATGTAATGTTACAGTTGAAAACTGTGACACAAGAAAACTCCAGGGAGTAGGGACAGTTAAAAAGAATGTGTGTTGGCAACACTTGCCAGACGGAACCCTGTGGAGATGCAAAACAACCTTCATGTTTGCCTGGGTTGCCTACGTGACAAGCCACACATTCTCTCCAAGGCGGGAAACCCGAGACAAAGGGACCATGCAAGATATTTAAGCAAGGGCCATTAAGCCAGCTTCACTATCGCTTGCCCAGAGCCACCTCGAGCACTCTCACCTGCATCCTAAAGGCTGCCAGCCAGCAAGGCTGAAAAACCATGAGCTGAGAGACAGGATTTTGCTTTCTACCAACTAAGAGACCAGGGCCCAGTCATTCTACATCTATGACTGAGGAACCAGAACTTACGGACCTTTGTAGGGTGAGATGCTTATTTAGGAACCCAACCAGTATAGATCAGGAATACGTTATATTTACCTTTGATTTCTAAACCACTGTGTCAACTATCTTGCGTATGTAATCAATAAACTTACTTATCTTTATGAAGAAGTGTCTGTGTCTAACACTGAAACACAAGTGAGCAACAAGAGTTCTCAAGCTCTTGCGAACCCAGAGATTAAAGAGTCTGTAAACGGGAAGGATCGGGCCCTTGAGTGACAAAGGGGTTGTCCCTGCGGCAGGCTTGAACTGGCCAGAGAGGAAAACTGGTTCAAGTGGGCTGTGCGCGAGGGAAACTGAGTCACTCAAACCCAGTAAAGTGGGGGTGCGGACCCTCCAACCCGTGACATTGATGCCCCAATGAGAAGGGTCATGCTCAGCTTGTCAACCAATGTATAGAAAGTAGAGGAGAATAACCAGGCGACTGGAATCCTCTGACGGGAGTAAATCCCATACCTGCAGAGACAGAGTCCCAGGAAGCTGGAACTCAGCTCTGAGAGAGAAAATAAGCAGATCCTTGAGCAGAGTGCGCTGAGTTTGTTGTTTTCATTTTAATTTCGGGTCAGGGACAGTAGAAAAATAGGGCTACCAAAGCACTTTCACCACCTGAGAAGGTCAGAGCTGAGCAGGGAAGCCCGAAAGAGAGGTCTCGAAGCAGAAGGGAAAATCAAACAACTGAAGCAGCTGATACAGGACTTTGAAATGAGCAGGAATGGAACGGAGCGGGGGCAGAAAATTCCCCTAGGCAAAGGGAAGGAGAGAGATGGGGCGGTAATTGGAGGGGGGTCAAGGGAGGGCTTCTTTAGGATAGGGGAGACAGTGGCATGTTTGAAAGCAGAGGGAAAGGAGCCAGTAGAGAGGGAGAGACAGAGGGGACAATAGAGGTCAGAAGGTGGGAGGGTATGGGGTTAAGGGGACAGGTAAAGGGGTTGAACGTGGAGAGCAAGGAGGTGATATCAAGGGCATCTGGTGGGAAGGAAGAAAAAAAAGAATAAAGGAGGAGGGGGGGCAAACGGGGGACAGAGAGGAGTGAGAAGCAATAGCCTGGTGGATTTTATCAATCTTGTTCGTAAAAATTAGGGGCAATCCTGAGCCTCAAGGAAATAGGGGTGGAGGACGGGGGTTTCAGAAGGGAGTTAAAAGGTAGAGAAGAGACAGCGGGGGTTGCAAGAATACAATTCAATGCGGGTGGCAAAGTAGTTCTGGGAAATGACTCAGAGAGAGTCTAGACAGCAAGTAAACAATGTAAACTTTATTTAATCCCATCTGGAGGGGCACTGGTTACACACAACAATATTGGGTGTTGGCTAGTAGTAAAGAGGCAGTCCAAACATACAAATTATAATAATAATAATAATAATAATAATAATTTTTGTATAGTGCCCCCCTGCCATGGCACTCGGAGTGCTTCACATAGAACACTTTATCACAACTTTTTAATCCTCACAACAACCCTGTGAGGTAGGTTAGGCTGGGAGAATACTCTATCCTCTGACTCCCCGCTTGGCCCCCGCCTCCACTAGGCCCCCACTCCCTTTTCCTGGCCCCTGCTGGCCTATTCTCTCCCTGGCCAGCGGGGGCTAGGGAATGGGGAGCAGAGGCCTACCACCGGTCTCAGGCCCCCTTCCCTCTACTTGGCCGAGGATTTTCCAAGTTCTGAAGTTTCGGGGGCCATTCCTCGGAACTCAGAAAACCGATTCAAGTACTTTGATCCTCTGGGTTTTCTGGGGTAAAGAGAGGGCTGAGTTTCAGCACTAGCTTGACCATTCTAAAAACTCAGGCTATTTTTCCTGAACAATATAACATACAAATGTCATACACTGTGACCCCAACAAGTTCACCTCCGACATTCCCCAACTTGTTTTTCTTTTCTTTCTTTTTTTCTTTTTTCAAAAGCCCCGTATCCAGCACCATGTGGTCTCCAGTACACGTCATCTAACAACAGCAGTGCTGCTTTGCAAGGGAAATGGCAGAGCTGAGGGCAGAGAGGATAAACTTAAAGTGGAGAAAAATCTGTGTGGTCATGAGATTTCCATCACAGGTGCTCAGCAGTACGAGCGCAGGAACGGAGGTGACGGGTGGAGGGGATGAGCCAGGGTTGGAGTTTAATGGGGCAGGTAGGGTGGCACATGAGGGGAGCAAGGGAGTCTAGGGTTGGAGGAGAGAGGGGAGTTGAAGGCTGAGACAGCAGAGTCAGGGCAGGTGGTGGCGGTGGAGCGTGATGAGAGAAGCGGGGAGAGAGGAGGCAGAGTCCATGGGGTTAATAGACTGGAAGTCATGGAAACATGGGAGAGGTAGGGCTAGAGGAAGGGGGTGTGTGGGAGCAATAGCAAAGGATACCACACTTCTGTATCACACAAACCCAGTTAGTTTGGTCTAGGACAAGACACACGGTATACCGACACTTATAAAAAGCAGCTGGTGTAACTGCAATAAATAAGCACACACATCAACATGTTTAGCGCTAGAAACAACCAGTTCTGTGAAGCTGAATCCCAGTGCCCTGCGGGGCCTTCTGCCTTCAAGAGCTGAATGCTTCGAACCCTACCATTTGTGTTTAATTGCAGCTTTGCTGCACAGAACTTTGGGTGCAAGGCCGAGAGGAAAGAGGCAGCGTTTGTCAAGGCAGAAAAAGGTTTGCTAATTGCTGATCATTTTATCCAAGTGCCCATGGAGCCCCCTGTAGAGGTAGATGGAGGAGGTAGCGAGTATGCTGCTACTATGGGCAAGTTCAGGCTTGTAACTCCTTGTAGCATCTGTGCTCCAGTAGTATTGGGGGGCGGGGGGAGCTGCTGCACAGACGTGCAGTACGAGACACTCTGTCCCAAAGAGCTCGATGTGAATGGCGGGAAGATGGGTTTATATTTCCAGTTCACAGAAGGTGAAGCTGAGGCTCTGAGACTACATTGACTCTGGAGGCTGCAGCAGGTCAACAGACAGAACCTAGGTTCCGAAGTCTTAGTCCAGTAGCGTCTCCCCCACAGACCAGCCTTTCCTCAGTTCAGTTTCTTACAGACCGAAACCTAATGCCGCCTACACAATGGGGGGTTTCAGACGTGACAGAGATCCGCTTTACGCCACTTGGACCCTTTTAACCCGCAGGGCACGGTCACATGCGTTTCCGGCCTCCACATGCCCTGACCGGCCATCATGACGGCCGTCAGGGAGGGGCTGCTGGGGACAGCGTGGGGGCAGGGCAGCTACTCTGGTCCATCACATCAGTTGGGAGTCGGGGACTGGTCCTGGTTGGGTGGCAGCCCAACTCCAGACCGGGTAAGTCACCGCTGTTGTGTGTAAACACACCCAATGAGGCACCCTTTGAGCAGGGAGCAGAATCCAGGTCTTGCTTTCCAGACTTTTCCATACCTCTCACACTTTTAAGCAGAACGGGAGGGACAAGGTGGTAATGACCTATATTGCTTGTGTGTAACCAGCACAGTGGGGCCAAAGTAGCAGCCTGCTTTGTTGCTAAGCCTGCCCTTGTCCCAGTGGCTTTAGTGTCGCTCTTTGGAGAGGGTTTTATCGGTGCTAGCTAGGCCTAGGTGCTGTCTTTCCATTTACAAGACCCCATTGCCTGCATAGCTGTTTCCCAGGAAGAGTAGGGAAAGCAGGAGCAACTGCCCTGTAAGAGGTCCGGCTCGGGTCAAGGCAAATTATAAGGCAAGGGGGAAGCTAGGGTGAGTAGCTTTGGCTGCTCTCCTTCACTAAGCAAGCAAAGAGGCCTCCACCTTCATCCCAGAGTCAACTGGAGCATTAACAGCGTTGTCCGTCTTCATCCAGAGGCAAGGCCAGCCCTTGATGCACCGGGGTTGCAAGAGAAGCGTGATCAGCATCAGAAGGACACAGAGGCAGGCAGCAAAGACAACAGCCAAGCGGCTGCCAACACCAGCGTGTGGAAGAAGCAGGAGCTCTGCAACAGAGAGAGAAGGAAGTGGGTAGGACTGCAAGTCATGGATCTCACCCAGATGGAAGCAGGAGCAAAGACCCAGTGAAAGCACTAGGAGTCCTAGTGATTTACAGCTGGGGCTAATTCTGCCCCTTGGGTGTTATTGGACATTATGATTTTGGTCGCTGCCCTGTGGCTTATGCACAGATATGCATTGTGCTACCTGGCTGCTACATGCTTACTCCTTGTTTTTCAAATCTAACAGATGAAAACCAAGGAGCAGATGATTGCACGTAGCTGCTGGCACAACACTGAGGAGAGAGGGAGCACCACCTGAGCCTCCCAGCCTTGGAGCCCATCCTCTGCTCCCTTGAGGAGATTCCCTTTCTCTTGGGCACAGCTTCCAGGTGCTCCAGATCAGAGTACAGGAAGAAATCGGGGGATGCTCCCCAGAGACACCCCGGTCTAGCAGCAGTGGAGCCAGGGACAGGGCAGGAAGCATCCTCCAGTTGCAGTGGGATGGGATTATCAGGTAGCTGCTACAATGCAGCAGCATCAATGGCTGTTGATCTGACTACACGTGCGGTCCAACACGTGTTTGAATTGCATGGGCATATTGTAATGTTTGATGAGACACTGAATAGATGAGCCTTGGCTTGTCGCTCTCTCTCCTGGGCTGCCTGGCTCCCCCTGCAACTGCTCTCTGTTACCGTGATCCCCCAGGACTGTGACTCGGACCCTTTCTCTGCCCCTACTCACCTGGGCTAAACTCCAAGCTCAGAGGCCGGGTGATTTGTTCTCCCAGCACACGAGGGGTTAGCACAAAGGTCAGCCTGGCACTGTGGTTGGCAAGGGGCACCTCAATGTGGCTAGTGATGTGGTAGAGCCCGTGGTCATCGACCTGCTGCTCTGTGGCATCCTCTGCTGTTATGTTCTGACCTGACTCATCCAACCACTGCACTGCAGCCTTGGGATACCCACCCCCAGTGCGGATGGTGAGGCTGGCTCCCACCCTGCAGAGGCTGAAGGTCAGATGAGGTTCACTGTATGGGGCTGAAAGGCAAAAACATGGAGTTTTAGCAGAGGATGGATCCTGTCCCAGTTTCTTAGCATGAATCAATAGGGGCTGTTTAGGCCCAGTTTTACATTGTTGGGGAGTGAGGGCAGGGCAGCTTCCGTCAGGCTGGGAAGGCACTAAAGGCCCTGATCAGAGTGGGGTCTGTGTTCCAGAGAACCAGAGCTGGGATTCACAATCCCAGCCCCACAGCACAGTGGAACCCAGGCCCCTCCTTCCTCCGCTTTGATTCCATTCTGTCACATACCTCCCAACATGTCCAGGGGCCAGAGGGACAAGCCCTTCCCCCTCAGCCAAAAAGCTCCACCCCTCGTGCACTTACATGTGTACACACACACCCCTCCCAATATTCTAAGAACATAAAGAGGAACAGAAACTCTCCTGCTTATTGTCCCACTTAGTTTCTTATCATCCCTCTTTTCATTGTACGTTCAAGTGCTTTTCCTGGGGGGCAGCAAGGAAAGAGGTGCCTGAGGCTTTGGGCTCTCTCTTCTGAAAGAGGGACTTAGGGTGTTTCCAGACAAGTGCCTCCCACCCAGTACCCAGCCTGCTTGTGTGAAAACCCCAGGTAACCAATGGTTTACCAGTGAATACTGGGAGGGTAAATGCGCTTGTCCGAAAACTCTGTCAGATCCCTAAAAGAACAAGAGTGGGGCTCGGCACCCATAGAGGGACTGTCCCTCCTAAGCGTATCTCCCAACAGACCCTGCTTTCAGGGCCAGCAGCCTCCCCTGCACCCCGCAACCCTTAAACTGGATACCAAGGGATCCATCCACCTTCCTGATACCCCTAGCCTGAGCAGAGGGGGATAGTGCATCACTGCTCACTAGCAGGGGAGACAGGCAGGTGTATTGGCCTCTGTGCGGCTTGAAACCACAGGGCAGAGCGCACAGCTTCGATTGCTGAGACTAAAGGACGAGGACAGAGGCAGCCAGGTTATCCATCACAGTCTACCGCACCCAGCTTCCTGGGAGCCTGTGGCCAGCTCTCTGCCACTCCGGGCTTCCAGGCCCACCCCATGTCACTGCAAGTGCTGGGCGCTACTGCTGGCCACCCTCCTCCCCTTCCATCTCATGAGGCAGGTCCTGGGGCCCATCCCATGCTGCCGCTGTGGGTAGCTCCCCCTCCTCTCCAATCCTGTGCTGCCACTGTAGCCTACATACCAGCATGCGCATGTTTGGGGAGGGGGAAGCCTGGCTTGAGCAGTAGACCATCCTAAATTGCCACCCAGGCACAGTAAATACTATGCCCTGTACGTCCAGCCTCCCCTGTAGCGGAGCCCATTGATGCTGGAGCTGTGGCGAACAGCTAACCCCCTATCCAGGTTCTAGCCACAAGGGGGGGCTAGAGAGCTGCACTGGATTAACCTTGGTGACCATAGCACTCACCTCCCACTCTGAGCTCCAGGGTTACCACGGTCCTGCTCACATCGGAGTTGACGTGGCAGACGTAGCTCCCCTCATCCTGGATCCGGATGCCCATTAGCATCAGGGATGCGTTCCCCATGGCCAGTCCCTCTGGGTACAGCTGGGTTCGGCCCTGATACGCCTTGTCCTGCTTCTCCAGCTGCTCCTTCTCATAGTAGTAACTGTGAACCTGCAAGCACAGAGAGAATGCGCTATACGCCTTAGCAGAGAGAGCAGCTAAAGAGAAGGCAAAGCCAGTTAGGCAAAGCGGAAGCGTGCGGCACACAAGGGGAGTTGCAATCCTGGTCCCTGGACTCTTGCCAGCTGTAGCTGAATCTCACCCGGACCCTTCCTCTGGAAGGAGGGGCCAAGATCCACACTCTTCCCTGCACGGTTTTCAGAACCACTTCCATTGCAGCTGTTAGGAAATAAATGAGTTTGCCGTACCTCAGTTTACCCCAAACGGGATTGAAGGTCGTCCGTTAACAAGTATGTGGGTACAACTCAGGCCGCTTTTAGACGAGACAAATTTGCGCATGATTGGTGGAAAATGCATGTTTTAATGCTCGTTTAAACACCTAAACCGTTTTAAATGCGCATTTGCCATGATCGTGTAAAAGCCAAACCATTTTGAATGTGGTTTTTAAATAATGCACATTTTTTAAAACCGGTTTTGAGCCCCTTTGATGATCGGGGGATGCCAAAAGTGGTTTTAAAAAATGCGCATTATTTAAAAACCACATTAAAAACGGTTTTGGCTTTTACACGATCATGGCAAATGCGCATTTAAAACAGTTTAGGTGTTTAAACGAGCATTAAAACGCGCATTTTCCACCAATCATGCGCAAATTTGTCTCGTCTAAAAGCGGCCTCAATTTTATTGGATAGATACATAACATCTGGACATGGCATTGTTACCAGTTAAGAACCCCAGTAACCCAACCTAGGATATCTTACGTGTCAGAGGCCACGGTCCGAGACACAAGCTGGTTCAGAGAAGGAGGGGGGGCGGAGGGGGCAGCAGATAGCTGGACCGGAGTCTCTGGATTTTTGAGAGAGACGGTAAGGGTCAGAGGCCCACGCAGACTCACTGCAATGCTCGTAGCCGCAAACGCCAGTGACAAGAGATTAGGCCTCGGACGTTTTCTTTTATAGCCTTATTTATTATGAATACATGTTGCAGGGTCCCCTCTTTGAATACGCCAGGTGCAGAAATAAGCTGACCATTCATCTCGCTATCACTTGGAGCAGAGCCACCAAAGCTATTTTGGCTTTTTGGGAGTTTTTCCTCTACTGCCGAGTTGCCAGTCTGATCTACTGAGGCTACCTCCCCTTTCGTTCAGACCTTTGTTTTCTCAGAGATAGTGGCTGTCTGGGGTTGTTATTGTGGCCTTGGAGATACATTATTCTGCTAGAGTGTGAGTTATTTACAGCTTTATTCTCATGGACTTTCTTGATTTGTGCAAGCCTGAGGCTTATGCATCAAATTAGATGAACTGAATTTGTTCAGGCCTCATCCTTCTTATGTCTCTGACCATGGCCAAACTGCCTAATCAATTCATAATACAGCCACCCTCCCCCAAACAGATAGGGAGGTGGCTGTATGCAGAGCCGGCCTTGGGCAGGGGTGCCAGCAACCTACATCCCATACCCCACACCCTCTGAAGTAGGGTTGCTTGCCACTTCTTGTGGTTTGACTCTTCCATAGGCCAAACTAGGAGTGTCAGGGTCAAACCACAAGAAGTGGCAACCCCTACTTCAGAAGCCCATGTTCCAGAAGCTCCTGGCAGTGGCTGCAGGGCCTGAAAAGTGGATTTGGGGTGGGCGTGGCAGAGCCAAATGCTCCCGGGGCAGACGCCTCTTGCAGAGCCCATCAGTTGCCTTCCCTGCCCTGGAGACCCCAGAACAGGTCTCCCCTTGCCATGGCTCTGCCCACCCATGCCTAGTCTAGGCCTGGCTTCAGCGGTATGTAATCAAGGGTTCCAACTAGGGGTCAGGACCCCAGGTGGGGTCTCTGCATTACTAAATGGGGTCCCAGTGAGGCTTGATCTTCATGATTAGAAATAAATTTCAAAGCTTGGGGTTGCGAGGATTTCTTTTGTCTCTTAGTGGAGTCACAGCCTGGAAAAGGTTTGGGAGCTGCTGCTATAGATTACTTCCATATGCTAAGTTCACACACACAAAACCACTGGGTAAAGCAGATAGTGGACCTCAAACATGCCCCTCACCTCACACGTCTATATACCTCAGCCCCTCCTCTTCCCTCTCTCCCTTGTCTCCTCCCCCTGCTGCTACTGTAAAGCCCCCTCAGTCCCAGCAGCCAAGCTGGAGAGATGTCCAACAATTAGCACCAACGTGCCCACTTCTGGAACATGAATTCTGAATGGCAGCTTCAGCAAGTCAAAATCTGTTACACCAAATGGGTGGAGTTACCCATTTTGAAAATCCCCAGGTCAGCCATTATGGATCAAAGGACTTGGCAGACAGGTTCCCTTTTCATAACCCCACCCCCCACCCCCCGATTGCATTCTATACACACACCCTGTGTGAGAACCGCTGTTGTAAAGACTAGATAATACACTATTATTCTGTCTTTTCTATCCTTGTATCCTACGCGATGAGAGGATTGTCGTCTTAACAGGGGTCTGAGTTAAGGGATGCCCTTTTAGTAGAGTAGAGCAGTTGGCCCTTTTCACACAGACACTCTAACACTGATAACATAGGTGTTACATTTTATTATACATGTTGCAGGGCTGCAGGTGTGCTCTACGGGTGCCCTGCAACATGTATAATAAAATGTAACACCCATATTATCAGTTAGAGTGTCTGTGTGAAAAGGGCCGTAGTGGGCTTAGTTGCAGTTGTGTCAAAATGATTCCTTGAAGCAGGAAAAGAAGACTTTATAGCTAGAGAACCACAGGCCAGAGAGCCTGTATGAGAAGCGTGGTCTAGGAGAGTTATTAGCAGAGAATCCTAGGCACCTTTTAAATATATAATTTACCTTTGTAGGCTATATTCATGGATATATTGCTTCTTTGCTGATTATTTGCTTATTTAAAAAAAGTGACTGGTTTAGCATAAAGGTTAGGATGTGGTTGGAGGTTAAGAAATTTACCAGGTTTAGCCAATGGGCATTCTTACAAGCTTTTAATAACCATATTTAGCTGAGTACACTTAAGTATATTAATAATTACAAACAACATAAGCCCAAATCTGTGCTTTTGCTATCAAAATGACTTATAAATGTACAGGTCCGAGCCAAAGCCTTTGCTTGCACAAGCCAATCAAGACCCCAACTCTGCAGGCTGAGTGTAACCCACACCCAGCCCAGAGACTTCTCCAGCTCTACCTTAACATAGGAGGGTAAGAAAACCACTGCTTCAGAAGGACTGGCCCTTCTTCTGGAATAGCTCCTTTTCCCTATTAGGGAGTATTTCCCTAATTTAAGATTTAAGGATTTTTAAATAGATTTATGCTCTCTCTCCCTCTAAATAATAATAGGATTATTTAGAGGGAGAGAGAGCCCTCTTCTCTTCTCTCTATCCCTAGGCAAACTCATCGAATCTCATGGCTTCCAGTATGCTGGAATGCTGATGATATCTGTATGCTGATGATATCCAACTCCACCTCTGCACACACACACCCATCCAGTCTCACCTCATTAACTGCCTTCCTGACATTTCTGCCTCGATGTCTCATCGTCAGCTCAAGCGTAACATGGCTAAAACCGAACTCCTCATCTCCCCCCGGCCCCGCCAATCCTTCCTTACTCTCTTCCTTCTCTGTCTTCATTGACTAGGCCATCATCCAGCCCATCCCTCAGACATGTAGCCTAGGGTTCATCTTTGACTCCTCCCTCTCCTTTAAACCTCAGACTGATTCTAATCCTGTTGCTTCTCTCTGCACAACACTGCTAAGATCTGTCCTTTCTTCACGATTTCCTCCACTAAAACCCTTGTGTGGCAAAATGCCACTTGCCTGGACTGGCACTAGCAAAGACACTGACAAAGACACCCTGCCGGAACCCAAGTCAGGCCTGATCCGAGCGCTAGGCCTCTAATCGAACACATGGGAAGGACCCCACATTCCTGAAATTCCTAAGCTGATTGGCTCGGACTGGTCAGGGGGGAAGCTTGCCTTGCCTGGCCGTTCCGCCGAGCCTGCAAGACCTGGCTGTTCGCCCAGGCCTTTGGGGGGGGAGGGGAGATGCTTTTTATAAAAATGTTTTAAAATTAATACGTTATGATTGTGATTGTTTTTAGTGCTGTAAGTCGCCCCGGGATGCCGTAGGCATGAGGGGGCGGCTAATAAATATAACAAAATTAATAAAAATAAATAAATAAATCTACCTTTGGCCAGGTGACCCACCTGAATGAATCACAGGGGGGGG
>QEPC01013412.1:326338-378979 GCA_003113815.1 Sphenodon punctatus
CTTTTAGCAGGAGGGGGCGGCATACAAATTTTATAATAAATAAAATACTATAGTTTTGTTTGTTTGTTATACTTCTGATTTTGTTTCAGATGGAACATCTCCCTTTGTGTATTCTGTAAAGTTTGTTTCATTTAATTTTTTTAGTTTGATGGCGAAAGCCATAATACACTTAATTTGATTTACATATCTAATCACTGGATCCCGCCTCAGTGGAACCCCACTTGAGGTCCTGACCCCAAGCTTTATTGGCCTATAGAAGCGTCAAACCACAAGAAGTGGCAAGCAAGCCTACTTCAGGAGGCGTGGGGTCAGGGATGTCGCGTCTGCCCAAGACGACCTCTGCATACAGCCACCTCCCTATTTGTTTAGGGGGACTACAATGGAAGTGGTCCTGAAACCCATACTGGGAGAGTGTGGATCTTGGCACCCCCTCCAGTGAGGGTCAACTATAGCTGGCAAGAGTCCAGGGACCAGGATTGCAACTCCCCTTGTGCGCCACACTTCGACTTGCCTGCACTTTGCCTAAGTGGCTTTGCCTTGTCTTTAGCTGCTGTCTCTGTTAAAGCCTGGAGCGCGTTCTCTCTGTGCTTGCAGGTTCATAGTTACTACTATGAGAAGGAGAAGCAGGACAAGGCGTATCGGGGCCGAACCCAGCTGTACCCAGAGGGACTGGCCATGGGGAACGCATCCCTGATGCTAATGGGCATCCGGATCCAGGATGAGGGGAGCTACGTCTGCCACGTCAACTCCGATGTGAGCAGGACCATGGAAACCCTGGAGCTCAGATGGTAGGTGAGTGCTAAGGTGCAGCTCTGTAGCCCCCTCTTGTGGCTAGAACCTGGCTAGAGGGTTAGCAGTTTGCTACAGCTACAGCATCAATGGGCTCCAGTACAGCGGAGGCTGAACGTACAGGGCATAGGATCTATTGTGCCTGGGTGGCAACGCAGGACAGCCGACTACTCAGACCAGGAGCCCCTCCCCAAACACACACATGCTGGTATGTGAACCGCAGCGACAGCAGAGGATTGGAGATAAGAGAGGGGAGCTGTTCACTACCCACAGCGGCAGCATGCAATGAGACCCAGGATCTGCCACTTGGAATGGAAGGAGGGTGGCCAGAAGCACTTGTAGTGGCATGGGGTGGGCCTGGGAGCCTGGAGTGGCAGAGAGCTGGCCACGGGCTACCAGGAAGCCGGGTTCAATAGACTGATGGATGACTTGGCTGCCTCTGTCCTCGTCCTTTAGTCTCAGCAATCAAAGCTGTGTGCTCTGCCCTGTGGTTTCAAGCCGTACAAAGGGCAATACACCCGTCTGTCTCCCCTACTAGTGAACAGTGATGCACTATCCCCCTCCACTCAGGCTAGGGATATCAGCAATGTGGATGGGTCCCTTGCCAGCCAGTCTAAGGGTTGGGAGGGGGGTTGCTGGCCCTGAAAGCATACCTCCCAAGTCCCTGCTTAGGAGAGACAGTCCCTGTTTGGGTGCCAAGTGCTACTGTCCCTCTTCCAGGGACCTAAGACCCTCTTTCAGAAGAGAGAGCCAAAAAGAGAGGTATTCAAGGCTCAGGCACCTCTTTCCTGATTGGTCGCACAAGAAAAGTAGTTGAGAGAACAGTGAAGAGATGATGGAATAATAAACTAAGTGGGACAATATGAGAGCTTCGGTTCCTCTTTATGTACTTGGAATAGTGGGAGGGATATGTATGAGTGCACATGTAAATGCACGAGGGGTGGAGCTTATTGGCTATTGGGGAGGGGCTTGTCCCTCCGGCCCCTGGAAATGTTGGCAGGTAGTATAGTATAGAGTTATTTAAGCTTAGCCGAAGGCCATCACTTGACAGACAACAAACATAACAACAATAAAAAGCATACATGAATAAAGTCTAATTAACAAAACCATTAACAATGGAAGTTCCAAGTTATTTTAAAACTTTAGCCTATACAGCATCTTATGAGTCTTCCCCAATTTGTGGGAAGGCCTCTAAAAGATTCTCTAAACAGCAAGCAGGTGCCCCAATTAGCCCTTAGACACTCTCTCCATTTGGCCAAGACTTACATCCAAGGGTCCTGCTAAGGACTTAAATTTCAAAAACCTATTCCTCAAAACAAAAGCTCGGATCAAAAAAGCCATTACATCCTGGGAAAACTCAGGGCCAGTCAATGCATGATAAAGCAAGGCATATTCCGTCCTATATTTATAGAGTAGTTTAGAAAGAAATTGACTTCTGATTTCATCATACATCCGGCAAGAGAAAAGGACATGATGAGTTGATTCCACTTTCATAAAATCAAATGGACATAACCTTTCCTCATATTTTATCCCCTGTAGGCGCCCTTGAAGTATATTTGTGGGTAGGGCATTGAAATGAGCACAAAGCATCAAGTACTTTCCCTGCGCCGTGCCCCTGGTGGTCAGGTAATTAGCAATCTCTGGTTCTGGCAGGTAGGTAATATAGTCTCGCAAGTGCAAAGACTGTCTGACAATAGCTAGATCATTTTGTCTAGCCATATCCCGGAATCTAGTTAGGACCACACTTCTTACATAACCCAAGGACTGAGCCAAAAGATACTCCTCAGAAAAACCCAGGGAATTAAGGAGCGCAGTCAAGGCCATCGCCCATGGATCCTTGTACCCATCCTTAACATAATAAGCCAATAAGTCTCGCTGGCCTCCATTATGTATTTTTAGCCATAATTTGAGTGCTGCTTCCAACCCCGCTTGATCCCAGCTCATCTGGCCTACCTCAAGCTGCACTGCAGCAGCTGGGGTTCCTAATGGAATCCTCAATAGTTTTCTAAAAAATTTAAATTGGAGAGCTCCCAGGTTTGATTTAATCAAGGGGGCCCACAGCTCGGCTCCATATAAAATTTTAGCCTTAATTTTAGTATTACACACTTGAATTACTGCAGCTACAGCCAGCCTACCTGTGTTGTAAAAGTACCTAGCAATTGCACTACTTATTGCTTTAGAGGCGTGCATGGCCCTTAGGAGATGGATATTCCACCTTCCTGTCGCCTGAAAGTGAAGACCCAAATACTTAAAGGAAAAAACCTGCTGAATTAGGTTACCCCCAATATCCTAGCCATAGACCTTTCTGGAGTTGGAAAACACAACAACCTTGGATTTATCATAGTTAACAACTAATGCATTAGACTGGCAATAGTTGGCAAATTCATTTAGTTGCCTCTTAAGACCCACTCTGGTCTGAGACACCAGAGCCAGGTCATCTGCAAATAGTACACACTGCCCACTGCCCTATCTGCCAACTTGGACGGATGGAACCTTGCAGTTGGCAGGTGACAGAATGGAATCAAAGCGGAGGAAGGAGGGGCCTGGGTTCCACTGTGCTGTGGGGCTGGGATTGTGAATCCCAGCTCTGGTTCTCTGGAACACAGACCCCACTCTGATCAGGGCCTTTAGTGCCTTCCCAGCCTGACGGAAGCTGCCCTGCCCTCACTCCCCAACAATGTAAAACTGGGCCTAAACAGCCCCTATTGATTCATGCTAAGAAACTGGGACAGGATCCATCCTCTGCTAAAACTCCATGTTTTTGCCTTTCAGCCCCATACAGTGAACCTCATCTGACCTTCAGCCTCTGCAGGGTGGGAGCCAGCCTCACCATCCGCACTGGGGGTGGGTATCCCAAGGCTGCAGTGCAGTGGTTGGATGAGTCAGGTCAGAACATAACAGCAGAGGATGCCACAGAGCAGCAGGTCGATGACCACGGGCTCTACCACATCACTAGCCACATTGAGGTGCCCCTTGCCAACCACAGTGCCAGGCTGACCTTTGTGCTAACCCCTCGTGTGCCGGGAGAACAAATCACCCGGCCTCAGGGCCACAGGGCAACGACCAAAATCATAATGTCCAATAACATCCATATTCTCCCACAAGGGGCAGAATTAGCCCCAGTTATAAATCACTAGGACTCCTAGTGCTTTCACTGGGCCTTTGCTCCTGCTTCCATCAGGGTGAGATCCATGACTTGCATGCTACCCTCTTCCTTCTCTCTCTGTTGCAGAACTCCTGCTTCTTCCACACGCTGGTGTTGGCAGCCGCTTGGCTGTTGTCTTTGCTGCCTGCCTCTGTGTCCTTCTGATGCTGATCACGCTTCTCTTGCAACCCCGGTGCATCAAGGGCTGGCCTTGCCTCTGGATGAAGATGGACAATGCTGCTAATTTTATTTATTTATTTATTATAAACATTTATTAGCCGCCCCCTCATGCCCATAGCATCTCGGGGTGGCTTACAACATAAAATCCCATGGAAATGTTGCTCACTACCCCCCAATGCTGTAGAAAGAGGCTTGTTTACAGACAACTGACTGATCAAGCAATTCAATCGGATGTAGGGAAATCTCGCGAGCTGAAAAGTGCACCCTATTATAAAGAATGTAAGTGTTCCTCCGGACTTGAAATGTATCTAGTGAAGTTAGAGGACCCTAATCTCTGTAGGGCACTGAAGCTTTGGCGTTTTGACTTGACCCCCGCCAAAGTACTGTTGGGAAGGCGTGCTGGTATACCATATGAGCAGAGATTGTGCGCCTGTAATCTTGGCAGTGTTGAGGATTTACTCCATGTATTATTTGTTTGCCCTCTTACACAGTATGCAAGGGACTTATTTTTGTTCCCAGGCCTTAGGTTAAGGCCATATTCTTCCCCCAAACAGTTGCTGGTGCACTTTGTAACTTCTAAGAACCTTGATAATTTGATGAACCTAGCTCTATTCGCTCGAGCACTGTATAATCGTCTTTGACCCCCGTACGTCTGGTCTGAGATTGTTATTTGTCAGTAGGCCATTATATTTATTGACTTTTGGCTTACCTATAGGATCATGATTATCTGTATGACCACATTGGTCCATGTAAATGGTAATGATGTTTGTATTTCCCTAATGGCTTGGGAGTTTATGTTTTGTTGATGTTATGTTTTCTCCTCTGTTTACACTTGTGCTGTATTGTTTTAATTTTTTATTTATCCTTTGGGACATGGCGAAAGCTAGTTCCCTTAACAATAAACATTCAAATTCAAATAAAATCAGATTAAAAACACAACCCCATTCATTTAAAATATCATTAAAATCTTTAAATTACCCCCTCCCCTCCTCCCCTCCAAAGGCCTGGGCGAACTGCCAGGTCCTACAGGCTCGACAAAATGCCAACAAACCTGGGGCCAGGCTCCAGTTGACCCTGGGATGAATGTGGAGACCTCTTTGCTTGCTTAGTGAAGGAGAGCAGCCAAAGCTACTCACCCTAGCTTCCCCCTTGCCTTATAATTTGCCTTGACCCGAGCCGGACCTCTTACAGGGCAGTTGCTCCTGCTTTCCCTACTCTTCCTGGGAAACAGCTATGCAGGGAATGGGGTCTTGTAAATGGAAAGACAGCACCTAGGCCTAGCTAGCACCCATAAAACCCTCTCCAAAGAGCGACACTAAAGCCACTGGGACAAGGGCAGGCTTAGCAACAAAGTAGGCTGCTAATTTGGTCCCACTGTGCTGGTTACACACAAGCAATATAGGTCATTACCACCTTGTCCCTCCCGTTCTGCTTAAAAGTGTGAGAGGTATGGAAAAGTCTGGAAAGCAAGACCTGGATTCTGCTCCCTGCTCAAAGGGTGCCTCATTGGGTGTGTTTACACACAACAGCGGTGACTTACCCGGTCTGGAGTTGGGCTGCCACCCAACCAGGACCAGTCCCCAACTCCCAACTGATGTGATGGACCAGAGTAGCTGCCCTGCCCCCACGCTGTCCCCAGCAGCCCCTCCCTGACGGCCGCCATGATGGCCGGTCAGGGCATGTGGAGGCCGGAAACGCATGTGACCGTGCCCTGCGGGTTAAAAGGGTCCAAGTGGCGTAAAGCGGATCTCTGTCACGTCTGAAACCCCCCATTGTGTAGGCGGCATTAGGTTTCGGTCTGTAAGAAACTGAACTGAGGAAAGGCTGGTCTGTGGGGGAGACGCTACTGGACTAAGACTTCGGAACCTAGGTTCTGTCTGTTGACCTGCTGCAGCCTCCAGAGTCAATGTAGTCTCGGAGCCTCAGCTTCACCTTCTGTAATCTGGAAATATAAACCCATCTTCCCTCCATTCACATCAGGCTCTTTGGGACAGAGAGAGTCTCGCACTGTACGCTCTGTGCAGAAGCTGACGTTACCACCCCCCCACCCACCCCCCGATACTACTGGAGCACAGATGCTACAAGGAGTTACAAACCTGAACTTGCCCATAGTAGTAGCACTTAGATAAAATGATCTGCAATTAGCAAACCTTTTTCTGTCTTGACAAATGCTGCCTCTTTTCTCTCGACCTTATACCCAAAATGCTTTTCAGCAAAGCTGCAATTAAACACAAATGGTAGGGTAGAAGCATTTGGCTCTTGAAGCCAGCAGGCCCATCAGGGCACTGGGATCCAGCTTCACAGAACTGGTTGTTTCTCATCCTAAGCATGTTGTTGATGGGTGTCCTTATTTAATGCAGTTGCACCAGCTGCTTTATAATATAGTTAAGCGTCCATATACAGTGCGTCTTCTCCTAGACGAAACTAACTGGTTTTGTGCAATACAGAAGTGTGACATCCTTTGCTGTTGCTGGCCAGGGTAATCAGTGCCTCTTTCTGGGAGAGGAGGGTGCCGGACTGCCTTAAGGAAGCATTGGTCTGGCCACTACTCAAGAAGCCGTTGCTTGACATTGGTTCCCCTGCCAGCTATTGGCCTGTCTCTAACCTTCCCTTTTTAGGGAAAGTTATTGAACAGGCAGTGGCTCAGCAGCTCCGGTCCTTACAACCCAGTTACGCAAAACCCAAGACTTTCCTGTTTCTGCAACCAGAAGGTACCAAAAATATTTATGGTTACTAACCAAAATATTGTTTCATCATGAAGTTTCAAAAGCTATTTCCTTTGCAGAAACTTGAACGTTTTCTACAAATCGTTCCCAGCTTCTACCCGTCTCATTGATTGGAGCAAAGGGGCAGCTGACTCAGGCTGTAATTTACAAGATGCCTCAGAATTAAAATACTCACGTTCACAGGAGTATGAGCTTCTAACTCATTCAGGCTCCTTGGAAAATCCTGGCCTTGATAGGCAAGAAGTAGGCACTTAGATGCTTCAATACCATTAATTATTCAATGTACCCAAAGATGACCGGCCATAAACCCTCAGTAGGTGGCAGCTTTGACACATGTACCACAGCGCAAGTCTTTGCTGCGCTTAGCTAAGCCACCACACAAATCAAATTCAAAGTATTAACACAGGCCTCGTAATTTCTATACCCCCATCCCCGGTGCCCTTTGAGGATATGGGTAAGGAGACAAAATATACCATAATCTCTTCTGGCTCTTGAAACAGATGGCATCTTTGAAAGTGTCACCCCACAAAGGCTGGTAAATCACTGGTCTCAGCATTGAGATTCCTGGGTTCCGTGCACAGCTCTAGAGGCATGCGAGTCTGCAACCACCATGCTGGAGGTCACACCTGACCAGTCAAAGCAGCATTACAGTTTAAACTCACACATGGAACAGATGGACTATAAAGGGAGCAGTTCATATCCCTGGCTTAAAATGATAAATACCTTGTCTTCAATCTGGGTTTGTCATCAGTATCTCTTTTAGAGAAACCATACCTACAACATAATGCAGGTGGGAGGTGGCCAGAATACAGTGGACAGGGCTGCCCTGGAAACTAGGAGAGGCTGTGACCTCGGGGAGCACAGAGAGAAGCTTGTTCTCCCCAAAGAACTGCCCACAAAGTCACACGCACAAGGGGATTTCAGTGCTTTATTACTGGGAAGAGTTAATAGGTCTTGTGAGGCTTGTTCTTTCAGACTAAAGGGAACCCTACACAATCTGAAGATTCTAGATTCTAGGGTATGGCATAGTTTCTCCTCAGCTGAACTATGAGGCTTTGGATAAAAGTGGATCAAGGTATTTGCTGCTGAAGGTGAAATTTTTGAGAACACCTTAGGTAGGAAAGAGGGGGCCGAGAGAGATTACCACCTTGTCATTGTGAAATCTTCAATACAGTGGTGGTATGACACGGCGGAAAGCTTACTCACCCTATGTAAGGGAGGTGACTGCTAGCAAGAAAACTGACTTTAAGGTCAAGAGAATCTGTCTCTTGAGTTGACTGACTCAAAAAGGGGGTGTATTAGGGATTTCAAAACAAGGTTTAGATCCCAAACTGTTAACAATGATCTGTAAGATGGGTATAAACGTTTTAATCCTTTCACAAAGTGTCTTACAGCAGGAAAGAAAAAGATTCCATCTACTTCTAGATTCAAAATTTTGAAAATAGCTGACAGGTGTACACAAATGGAAAGCGTTGATAGGCCTGTCCTGACTAACAATAACATATAATCTAAAACTGTATTGACTGAATCACGATTACAGAAGGAGAATACTCCGCTAACCAATATGCAAGACTTCACCACTTCATTCTATAAGATCTGATTGTGAACTGTTTAATGTCACTATTTAGAACCTCCTGTCCCCAAAAGCTTAGAAAAGTTTACTTTGGCCAGATTTGGTACGCTCTGGGTAGTTCAGTCACCTCTGGGTGAAGTAACGTGTGTTGTCCTTGAGACAATAAAATATATATTTTATTAATTTATTTTTAAATAGGTGGTAAATTCTCAACTGTCTTGGCCACGCAATCTGTGTACCTAGGTTGACGAAACCAGTCTAGGGCAATTAAAATAGCTTTGGCCCAATCCAGTTTCAGCTTTCCCATCATTCTGGACAGCAGAAGCAGTGGGGGCAAATGTACAGGAGAACTTTTAACCATTCTATATAGGAAGTATCCCCTATGAAATGTGGATCGTGCCCTGATCATGTTCAGAATCTTTGAAATTTTGTGTTTTGTTTGGATGCAAATAAATCTACTTGGGGGTGTCCACACCTACAAATGATGATGTTGTGAACTTGTGGGTACAGCTCCTACTCATGATGCTACAGTGAGATTCTACTCAAAACATCTGGTGGTGTTGCGCTTTCTTGCTAGATGAACCACCAGTAAAGAATAGTCCAGTCCAGAGCTGAATACCCTATTTCTTGAGCCAATTTGCTGAACTGTAAAGAGTGGGTCTCTACCTGCCTGATTATATAAAGGCTGTGGTCAATTTAACCGTAGCTACCTGGACTATACTGGTACACAGCAGGAGCTGGAACTGTATGCGAGACCTTAGAATGGCTACGATCTCCAAGATGTTTATGCGCAAATGTCTCCCTTCATCAGTCCATAGACGGGTCACAGTTGTAGAAATAACATACACTCCCCAATACATCACAGGCTGCAGAAACTATTAGGCTGCAGTGGAAAGAAGGGAATATCCTTCAAAAAATAAACCTCTTATCTAATCATATAGAGAGGGAGAACAGTACAGAAGAAGAAAATGTCCATTTCTTTATCCGAAGTTTTAGCACAGGATTATAGTTCAATAAAACCAGTGCTGGAGTAGACACAAATATGGTCATAAGGAGTTAGACTCATAGTCAAAACCATGAATCCTAAAATTCTATGACAGAATGTATCTGTTGTGTCCTGGGTCTCTGCAGATGGGAAATCTGATTTTCAGTTTAAGTAATCTCTCAGCAGGAGCGAACATCACTCCTCGTAGTGGATCCGACAGCTCCTATGCAACTTATTTTTCTGATTGGGAGTTGTCATAGCATTCTCTGTTGATTAACAAAATGTAGGTCTTCACAAACCTGTTTAGTGACTGTAAGCTGGTGCCTACTTGGGCTGGGGATCAGCTACTATCAGCCAATCATCTAGGCATGTAAATTATTAACACCCTGTTTACGAGTATAAGGTACTACAAGGGCATAGTTTAATAGTGGAGGGGCTGATGTCAAACCGAATTGCAAAGAAGTGTATAGGTAGTGTAGTTGTTTGAATACAAAACGTAAGTATTTTCTGTGTCAAGGGGAATGCAAATATGGAAGTATGTATCCCTCAGATTTATGAGAGCATATCTCCATCTCCTTGCTAGGTACATTCTTATTAAGATGATTTACAATATAAAACCTTAGATACTGTACACACTTATTCAAATTGCCAAACAGTTGAAGTATCTGTGTGTTCAGATTGCTGGTTTCTCTAGCAGACAAATAACATATTCTACCAGGGCATGGCAGATGGGTAACTTAACAAAAGTTAGCCAATCGAAATAATCTATAGAAACCAATCAACAGAAAACAATGAACTGTCAGAATGGAGAGATATTGTATAAAAACATGAACTCAAGGTTGACAGTGCCCTTAGCCTGAGCAAATTGTACCTGCTCAGCACCCCTTTGCTGTCATTTTATTTGCTGTCCGGGCAGGAGAAGAGACCATCTTTACTGAGCACAGGATCGGTATTGAGCCCTGGAGCTCACATTTATTTCCAGTATACAATTTTGACATACAAATGTTTGTAATAGTCATATTTCTCTCTAAATTCTGAGTTGTTTGACACCAGACATGACTAAGAATGTGAACACAGTGAACTTACCTCAGGAACATGCATGTTATGCGTGTTCTCTACATGCTGGTTTTCACAAGCCTCGTTATAGGGATTTAATTTCTTAGAGAAGTAATAATAGAAGAAGACCGTGCAAGGTTTAATTGAGGCTATTGCTGAGTTTGACATCGACAAAAATTCCCAGCCCTCCATCTTGCTCAGTCAATGCTCAGAAGCACACCTAGAAACTATGGGTGTTTTTAGACAAGCGCCTCTCCACCCATAACCCACCAATCATCCACCTAGCATGCATGCTGCAGGACTGCGTAGGGTGTCAATGCAGCCCTGCAACACGCATGATGAGTAGGTGATGTGGGTGGGGAGGCACTTGTCTAAAAACATCCTATGATTTGGTACCAGGCGGCAAGAAGCACATGTGAGTGGCTTACACTTCCACAGAAATCTGCACCATCATGATGGGAAACTCCCCCCGCCTGAGTCAGACTGCTCCATGAAGACTGGGACATAGATAAGTACAGAAACTAGAAGCAGAATGAATGAATGAATGAATTTTACCTCTGCAGGACATGCAATTGTTTCCCAGCACGAGAAGGAAAAGGAAAGAAAGTCAGTGACACTCATTTATACAGGCCCCACCCCTTAAGCAGAAACCAATAAGCTGGAGACACAGTTCAAGCTAAACCTGACAGACAGCACAGCCTGTCCGGCTTGGAGGAAAATATGACCCGCAGACTTTTGACAACTCTGCAAGAATTTCTCTCAACAAATGATAATATGCATCTAAACGTGTGCATCAAATCTGACATCATGAAGCATTTGCAACAACTCTGCCACTGATTTTGAAAAGATTTCCCCCAAATGGATAAACACCTGCATTCATTTGGGTATCGGAATCACTCCCAAACTTGAAGAATCTTTTATGCATTTCTGTAGATGACAGGCTTAATTTGCATGGAAACCTCTGGTAGACGTCTAGGCACAAAGAATGGAAGAGTGCCGGGACCGGTCAGGTTTCTGATGCCCATTTCCACAATATGCCTTTGTAACTGAAGACTGGATTTTCTACTCCTCCAGCAATTAAAAGCAAGTACCCTCACAGATTAAACATCATAGATGACTTGCAAATGAAGTTTCCAATATGTGATAGAAAGCAATCATACACCCCATCAATGTCTTTTTTATTATAGTCAGTAAACATCAAGCTGACTAATTAAAACTTTTCCTGTTTTCATAGGTGTAAATGACCAATCTCCCCCCCCCAAAAAAAGGGGGGGGGGATGCCATCAACTAGATTATTGTTAGACACATTTTATCCCACTCTTCCCTTAAGGCTCAGGGTGACAATACACAAAAACACAGAACAAAAATCAAATGAAATTACCTATAAAACCAAGTAAAATCTCCTAACCCACAACTCCCCAAGCCCCACTTCTGCCTACCAACTGCCTGGCCAAACAGAAAGGAGTTGGTGAAAACAAAGCGCACCTGGCCACCGCTGCAGCCTGAAACCCAGGCACAGCAACAGATCTGAGAGCACCCCAAGCTGCGAACCTGAGACATCAAAGGCTGTAGGGACACCATCAGTGGCAGACGGCCCAAGGCGGGCCAACAGAGTGGCCAGACCTCCCCTTTAAAAGAGAATACTTATGAAAAATACATGGTGCAGGGCTGCATTGAAACAAATGTCGCAGGGCTGCATTGGTTCCGGTGCAGCCCTGCACCATGTATTTTTCATAAGCGTCCTCTTTTAAAGGGCCCTAGGCTGTACTGAGCTGACTGAAACTAAATCTAGGCAAGACTGAGGTGGTGCTGGTTGGCCGGTAGGGTGGCCAGACCTCCCCTTTAAAAGAGGATGCTTATGAAAAATACATGGTGCAGGGCTGCACCGGAACCAATGCAGCCCTGCACCATTTGTTTCAATGCAGCCCTGCACCATGTATTTTTCATAAGTATCCTCTTTTAAAGGGGAGGTCTGGCCAACCAGCACCACCTCAGTCTTGCCTAGATTCACTTTCAGTAGAGCCCCGCCCCATCACGAGCCCCCAACACCCCCCCCAACCACACCCCGACAAGAGGGCGGGGCCTCCTGCAGCCTTATTCACGGGGGGTGGGGATCTAGAATCCAACCTTTGGCCACGCCCCGTCAAAACAACCAGGGTCCCGCTCACAGGCCACGCCCCCTCAGCAGCGAGCAGCGCTCATCATCCCACAAAGGCCCCCCCCCCTCGATCCAGGGAACCGGAAGTGTAGGAACTGTGTTGCGCCGGAAGTGCTGTGACGTAGAGGTGGCGCGCCGGAAGTGTGGGGAAGTAGCAATTCCCTTGGGCTGTTGGTACATTTTGAGGCAGCGATGGCGGCTCCGGCGGTTCCTCCCCCGGTTGGGGGGGTGCCTGGACCTCCGGGAGGGGGCCCCGGCCCCACGGGGGCAGTGGCTGCGGGAGGGGTGAAGAGCGGAGAGGAGCGGCTGAAAGAAATGGAGGCGGAGATGGCGCTGTAAGTGCGGGGGGCGGGGGTTTCTGCGTTTTGTGCTGGGGGGGGGTTGGCCTGGTCTGCGGGGGGGGCTACAGGGGCTCGGCCTAGGCTGGGATTGATCTGGGAGGGAGGGAGGGAAGGCTCTGGTGGGTGGCATTAGGGTTGCCACCTATGCAAATGTTTATGGAACACGTATGAAAAATACATGTTTCAGGGCTTGCATTGGTGCTTAAGGCGCAAGCCCTGAAACATGTATTTTTCATAACTGTTCCGTGAACATTTCCATAGGTGGCGACCCTAGATGGGATGTTGCGGGGCTGGGTACCCAGGGGTTGGGATCAGGGTCTGGATTGCCCAGGATGTAGGGCTCTGACTGGCTTTCGCTCTCGCCCCCTTGTGTCTGTGCAGGTTCGAGCAGGAGGTGTTGGGGGCCCCTGTCTCCCTACCTTCTGTGGCCCCAGTGGTGGAGGCTGTCCCAGCGGCCCTGGCAGTGCCAGCTGTGTCTGCGGTGCCCCCAGTCTCCGTCATGCGACCTATCATTGCTACCAATACCTACCAGCAGGTAAGGTGCTGTAGTCTCTGACCCCGACAGCAGAGCTGAGGAGTGGGGTGTTTAGGGAGGGGGGAGCAATAGATGCAGCCCATCGTGAAATTGACCTGGAATTGACAAGGAGGCTGGAAGCAGCAGTAGCAGCTCAGCCAGCCTGAAATTAGCAAGGAGTAGCAGAGAGCACTAGAGACTGCTCGGGAGGCTTGTCCAGTCCAGGGCTGTTTAACTGGAACAGCGAGCTGGACTCTGGGGTCGGGGTAGTGCCCTGCAACAAGGACTAACTGGGCATCGCAAGTACACGCCTGTACGTGTTCTAATTTTAGCATAAGCTAAATCAACGTTAAATTCACCGCATGCGCACATTCCCATTTAATATAATACAGAACTTGCATTACTGTCAGAGAAAGATTTCGCTCTCCTGACATCCGTGATGTAAAATCATGGAAATTTTCGTGACAAATGAGAAACGGTGCAGACACACGTTATTAAATCTCCCGTAAGATAGAGAATAACGTGAAATCGTGTAACGTGCAAACACCAAGAGTGCTTCAAACGATATCTTCAGTTGGAACAACTGCTGTTGGTGAAAATGAGCAAGCTTTCAGGCCACACAGGGCCTGGGGCAGCAGACCCATTCTGGTCAGGGGAAGGAAAGCTTTCTTAGAGGGGAAAGAGCGTATAGAGGGGCTCAGGATGGCCAGGCTCGGGATTTAGGCTCATTCCCACTGAAGGTTCCATTTTGTAAGTGGGACACTATGAAGCTGTTTCCGTCAGTGCTTTAAGGGGGTATCATTGCTCTTCAGCAGCTTTTGTACTTAAGAGGGGAGGGGCAGTCGCTAGTTTAGGAGTTGGGGGGTCTCCATTTGTTCAGGAGTTGACTATTGTCTCTCCTCTGATTCTGCAGCTTGGGCTCAAGCCCCAAGCCAGACCCCATATTGGACCTGTAGTTCTGTCCCAACCTGCCTTGACTTTCCCAGCTACTCGTGAAACCTCCGTGGTTAGTCTCTTTCCTGGCACTGCTTTGTCTATTAACTGTCCAGTCCCTTCAGCAGCTGGACAGATGTTTCCAAGGCATGTGCGGGTGTGAGGACTCCCATTCCTTCTGCTTAGGCGTGTTTGCCCCAGGGCTACTGCAGAGGCTGCCTTCACAGCCAGAGCTTTTGGTTCAAGTTTCCTTTTCCTTACAGGTTCAGCAGAGTTTGGATGCTCGAGCGGCTGCAGCAGCGACAGTGGTAGCCCCTATTGTGGCTCCTCCAGTGCCATTTGTAGGGCCAGGTATGTAGGATGCCTTTGTTGCCTTATGCAGCATATCCAAGACTGAAAAACCCTCTCACCGCTGAGACTGCCCCCCCCTCAAGACTATGTGTGAATGTGTCCTTTCTCTCTGAGTGACTTCCAGCACTGGCTGACAATGCAAAACTACAATGTCCTCTCTTCATCTGTACAGCAGCTACCATGACTGGGCATACTTCCGTGTGCCAGGAACAGAATGGGCTTATGCCTATTGTGCCTCACCCCAGAGGCAGCTGTGTCTCATCACTGTGGGGAATGATAGTCTATAAGGAGCTCTAGGGTCTTTATGGCTTGGAGGTACTTGGGGTAGTGTAAAGTGGTATTGTGTCGGCTCTGTCATGTCCTCTAAGCTGGTATTGTGCAGTGGAAACGAATACAACCATAGCTGCCCGTTGTACAGTCCTATGAACCTCCCTCAGAAACAGCTAGAACAGGCCAAAGAGACAGGATACTAGGCAAGATGGGCTCAGTGGTCTGATCAGCAACAGCAGCTCCTGTTTTGTGTTGCTGTGCAGAGCTGCATGTATAGGCTGCACTCTCCTAACTCTCGATTGAAAGGAAAATACATGACAATCTTTGTTCAGTCCAAACACTGAGTATCAGGGTAGGTGAAGATGGAGGAGAGAGAAATATCACCTGCAGGGGAAGCAGACTGGTGGGATGGAATTTATTTATTTTTATTTATTTATTTCAACATATTTGTATGCTGCCTCCTCCTACACAAGCATCTCAGGACGGCTAACAACATTTTAAAACAAAGTATTACAATAAAATACTGTGCATCAGCAATTAAAATAATCAACAAAGTAACCCAACAATAAAAGACCCCACCCTAACCCACACATCCCATCTCCCTCAGCAAAGGCTTGGTGGAACAACCAGGTCTTACACTGTCTACGGAAAGAGGGGAGGTCTATGGCCAGGTGAACCTCTCAGTGGGAGGGAGTTCCACAGCTGCGGAGCGGCCACCAAGAAAGCCCATCTCATGGTCGACGCCCGGGGGACCTCAAGGAGGGCGTCCCCGACTGAACTAGTGTTCGCTGCTTAAATCCTGGCCTGATGTCCAGATTCCTGTAACCGGTTGCCCCTTACCTCACCCAAAATTAGTTCTAAAGCTGGCTCATTGTATTCAGCCTAGAAGCCCCTTGCTGGGGCCTATTGTTCTGCAAAGTGAGCAGCACCCTCTGCTCCAAAGAGCTTACCATCTTGGGCAGACAGAGGGAGGTTTGTTAATGCTGTTTTGCACATGGGGAAACTGAGGCATGAAGTTCTGAAGTGACTTGCCAAAGTTCACACAGGGAGTTGGTGATGGAGCTGGAGTTGAACGTGCTTCTCCTGCGTCTCAATAGTCATCTCCTAATTCCTTTTCTCTCTCGCCCTCTCTCTCTAGCTGTCCCTCCACAGCGGCCTCCCATCCTCCGACCGGCCTTCGTGCCTCATGTCCTGCAGAGATCCGGTAAGCTGACCCCACCCACCCACGGTTGCTCATCCTAGGGCATGGCTTGGAAGCACAGGTTCTGCAAGCTGATTCCATTGAGTCACCTTTCCCTTTGGAAGGGGTGGGGGTGGAGGCCTGGAATGCTGTGTTAGTCTTTTTACATTACTTGCCTCACTTGGAAGTTCCCTCATCAGCCTCCTTTCCTGGTTCCTCTGCTCAGAGGCTTGGATTCGGTGCAGCTTTCCATCCAAAAGGAAGTGATCTCTCTGCACTGAAAGTAAAATCTTCCTGTTAGTGACTGTTTGTTGTGGGTATTACGGTAGTGCCTAGAGTCCCTAGCCTAGCTTACGGCCCTGTTGCACCAGATTCTGCATAGACCAGAGGGGTGGAAGGCTGTCCTTGTGTAAAGCATTCTCAGCCTGAATAGACAAGATGGATAAGTGAAGAGGGGAGTGACCACTGAGGCTCAGTGGGGCAGTTATTTTCCCAAAGTATTCTAGGGAGTCAGTGGCAGATCCAGGAATCAAACCCAGCTCACTAAATTCTCTCTGGAGCTGCTAGGCCTGGTTAATCTGTGACTCTCTCTCTCTCTGTACAGGTGGTCCCCGGCCACTGGCGATGCGCCCGCCTCCCCACCAATCCATGGTGGGGCCTCCCATGCCAGGTCCCCAAGGCCCCCCAATGCTGATGCAGAGGGCCCCTGGCCCACCCATGGGGGGCTTAGGGCCCATGAGGACTGGACCCCCGGTGAGTGCCTTTTTCGAAGGGGGATGGCAGCATGACCAGGCTAGGCATGGGGGCAGGGCTGAGTGTTGTAACTGTGTGAGTTAGAGATGCTCTGGGGTTGACTGTGTAGTAGCCACGGGAATAGAAATGCTGAAGGGAGCGGGGCTTGGTGCAGGGCGAGGGGAGTCTCTACTCATTCAGTGTTATGCGGCACTTCCCCATCGGCTGCACTCCAGAAGTGGCTGCTTCTCGTTGCGAGGGAAGTGACCGCTGTGTACAAAGCTGCCTGAGTGCTTTTATTTTTTTTTTGCAAGTGGCAAGTCTGGTGGGATCTGCCAGGTGGCAGCTGAACTGTGGTGGGGCATGCAGAGCTAGGGACCCAGTCCTAGTGAGCTCCTGGGGGCTCAGGTGAGCTGCTTGCTGTGGGGCTCTGGGCCAGTACTGTTTGCTCTCGCCATGATGCTGTGCGCTCTCTCTCCCCACTTGCTGGCTAGGTGGGCCCTGGAGTCCCTGTTGGCGCCATGGCTCCGATGGTCTCAGTTCCCCGCCCCATCATAACGGCTCCTAAGGTGAACCCCATGGTGATCCAAGCAGCACCCACAGTGTATTCTACCCCACCAGTGAAAAAGCAGGAGGTGAGTTGGAAGTGTGGGGCTGGGGCCCTCTGTGTCTCATACCTACCCAGATTTTAGCACAACTCGCCCCTCCCATAATGCACCTGGCTATACAGTGCCACCCCGTCCTTCCCTTTCACCTAGCTGAGAGTTGCCCTGCCAACCAGGGTCACTGTCAGGATTCAGTGTATGTGGGATAATCTTCTGGAGCCACAACTTGCTGCCCGATAGCCTTGCAGTGGGGCGTCCCCTAGGGGGTTAATGTCGGTGTCCTGTAGGTCAGTCCCTTGCCGTGACCCCTGGACTCCATAACTGCAGGGGGATGCGTACAGTGGCAAGCAGTTCCGAAGGCGAATGCCAGGGAGCTGTGCCTGGGTGGTCAGTCTCTCTTGTCGTCTCTGCAGGAGGAGCACCGAGAACCCCCGCCACCAGTGGTGGAGGAGAAGAAAGAGCTGCCTGGGGTGGAAGAGGCAGTGATTGGCCCCAGCATGCCAGAAGCGGAGCCTGTGCACCCGGTGGAGGTGAGAGGACTTCCCCCTCTGCGTGGCCCAGAGCTGGGGCCTCCACGAGGGAGGCGACCTCGGGGACCCGACGCAGGCTTTGTACCAATTGAGGTAAGAGGGGGCTGCAGGCAGGGTTTGCCCTGGGGGGGGTGGGAATCGGGAAGTCTATTTTGGCTCAGTAGGTGAGGGGGTCTCTTGGTCTGTGCTTGGGGAGGGATATATGGGGATTCCCCTACTTTGCTGAAGAGGGGGCGGGGGTTGGATGCTGTGCAGATGGGGCTGGAGCAAGGACTCTCCTGGAAGAAAGGGGTGCTGGAATGGTGGGGGTATCAAATCCCACCCACCTCCCCCTTTTGTCTGTGGCAGATGTGGGGTACATGGTTCCCCATATGGCATCGGCTGCATGATGGGCATTGGGAAATGCATAGTTTGGGGGCTGTTACTAGGACCTGTGTTTGCTGCGTTTTCCCTATTGGTGGCAATATTGGTGAATATGGGTCCCTGGCTGTTAGAAACTAGCCTGGCACCATTATTCCAGGCCACAGTGAAAGGAGCGTTGGGATGGGAGGGGTTCCTTTCTTAGGAAGTAGACTCATTCTTTATTACTCCATCCATGGGTGGGGTGCGTACTGAGTGGTGTGTGCATTCTGGTCACAGGGTTTTAAATTGCACCCCTTCCCTTGAGGTGGGAAGGATGTAGCCTTTGTCCCCAGGGAAGGGCATGTAGGGATACTAACTGGCCCCATCCCTGATGCCACCCTTCCCGCACAGTTCGTCAGGTCTGTCTTGGGTTGCCCGCATTGTATTCCCTTTGGCTAGGGGACACTCCATGAAACGAGCTGCCGGCAGATTAAAACCAATAAAAGGAAGTACTTTTTCGCTCAACGCATAATTAACTTATGGAATTTGTTGCCAGTGAACTGGATAAGTTCTTTGAGAGTAGGTCCACCAGTAGCTGCTATTAACCAAGTAGCTTAAGGGATGAACTGCTTACTCTCGGAAGCTGGGAGCGAACAACGGGGAACGGATTGCCCATTGTGACCGTTGGTTCTTCTCCCACGCAATGGAGATTGGCCTCTGTCGGGGGATGGACCATTGGTTTGACTCAGTATGGCACTACTTATGTTCTTATGGATCTGGGATGCTACTAACTGCCCCCTCGCACGCCCCTCTTGCCCCCAGCCTGTGGTGGAGAGCATTGCCGAGGACAAGAAGAAAACCAAGCAGGAGAAGCTGAAGCGCTGCATCCGCACGGCGGCTGGGACCTGCTGGGAGGATCCCAGTTTGCTGGAATGGGACACTGGTGAGTGCGGAGGCGCAAAGGAAGGTCCCCTCCCCAGCATTACCGTGCAGGTGGACGCCCTGTTCCTAGTGGTGCAGCTTCTGGACTGTGTGCCAGGTTCTCGGGCCAAGTGGGCGGGTCCCTGTTGGGAAGGCAGGAGGTCCCCGTCGGCCTCGCCCGTGTCTCCTGCTCCCCTCTGTCCTTGCAGATGATTTCCGGATCTTCTGCGGAGACCTGGGCAACGAGGTGAACGATGACATTCTGGCCCGAGCCTTCAGCCGCTACCCGTCCTTCCTGAAGGCCAAGGTCATCCGGGACAAGCGCACTGGCAAGACCAAGGGCTACGGCTTCGTCAGCTTCAAGGACCCCAATGATTACGTCCGTGCCATGCGTGAGATGAACGGTGAGACCCAGTGGAGGGGCTGGGGACTCCCTTGGTCACAATCCACAAACCGCTTACTCCTGAGTTGATGGGGCTACTCTGAAGTAAGCGGTATGTGGATCACTGCCTCTGTGTTTAGCTCTGGGCGTTGCGGGAGGGCTTGCTTTGTCTCGCCCAGCTGCATGGGCGCTGGGGGGGGGGCAATTGCACCCCTTTAGTCCCACCCCTTTCTGAGTTTCATGACATCTTGATGCTTGGGAAAGGGGTGGGGACCCCCATTGCTCTGCCTCTTTCTGGTGTAACCATGTCCCTTTGCCAAGCAGCATGACGTCATCGAGGTAGAAGTGACCTTCGAGGTCATCTAGTCCAACCCCCTGCTCAATGTAGGGAATCCGTAGCTACAGATGGCCGTCCAGCCTCGGTTTGGAAAACCTCCAGTGAAGGAGAGACCACCGCCGCCCTAAGCAACCTATTCCACTGTCAAACATTAGGAAGTTCTTCCTAATGTTTAACCGAAATATGCTTTCTTGTAATTTGAGCCCATTAGTTCTAGTCGTGCTTTCAGGAGCAAGAATGAACAAGTCTTTGCCATCCTGTCTGTGACAACAGCCCTTCAGGTAGTGGAAGGCGGCTCTCATGTCTCCCCTTAGTCTTCTCTTCTCTAAGCTAAACATACCCAGCTCCTCCAACCTTTCCTCATAGGACTTGGCTTCCACATCCCTGACCATCTTTGTCGCCCACCTCTGAACCGGTTCCAATACGTTGACATGACCACACCCATTTCTAAGGGGAGGGGCAAAGTGGTCCTCCCACTGCTTCCCAAGTATAATTCTGCTAGCATCCTTGCCCAGTTGGGGAGCCCCTGCTGGAAGGGAGGGAATGAGCTATTCTTTACTCCCTGCTATTGCCGTAGGCTAGGGATGGGGAACCTCCGGCCCAGGGGCCAAATGTGGCCCCTGGCTAGACGTTATGCAGCCCCTTTCCAGGTCATAGATCTGGCCGCCAGATCCAGTTCCTACTCCCAAGCACTGAGAAACTGAGCTCGGGGGAAGGGAGCAGAGATAAGGGCAGGCACACAAGGAGAGGGGACAGATCTGTGATCTGAACCCTCCTCTTCCTGAGCAAACCCCTTAAAAATCCCTGCCCCCAACTTCTATGTGGTCCCTCAGAGCTTGTTTTTAATTTTCAAAGTGGCTCCTGGGAGGAAAAATGTTCCCCACCCCCAGGTGGTGCTGGGGTGGGGGCTAGATCTCCCTGTTGACCCAACCTGTTGAGGGGCAGGTTACCCGATTGCCCTGTCTCATACAGGCACTTCCACCTGCTGCGGGTTGCTGGAGCCCCATATCACCCTAGGGTGTGTGTGGTGCTCTCCCCAGAGCCCCTTCCTGGCAGCATGGGAGGGAGCAAGGGGAGGCCTGGGTCAGGGGACTGAGAGAGAGAGACGGAGTCCCTTAAGTATGGCTTCTTGTGGAGCTTCAGGGGACCCTGGCGGGGCCAGGAAGTGCCCTTGTGTGGGGACCAAGGGAGGGCGCCTCTGATGCGGGGTGGCCCTGCACAACAGCTGAGGGTGCCTGGGCATCACGGGTGGTCTCTGCTGGGGCAGAGGCAGAGGGGGAGGCTGCAGCAGGTTACTGTACTGACCCCCTCCCCGTTCTGTGTCCCGCGGCAGGCAAGTACGTGGGCAGCCGCCCCATCAAGCTGCGGAAGAGCATGTGGAAAGATCGCAACATCGACATCGTGCGCAAGAAGCAGAAGGAAAAGAAGAAACTGGGCCTGAGGTAGCCAGGCAGGGCCTGACCCTCGCCAGCCCGAGCAGGAGCTCCCCGCCGGAACAGCCCACCAGTGTCTCCCAAGCAGGCTCCGCTCGGCCCCCTGGAGAAGGCTGCAGTGGGGGCTCTGCCAGGTGGTTGACCTGCTCTGCTCTAGAGCTCCCCACCCAGCGGCCGCCTTGCTCCCTGTGTGTATAGAAGCCTCTTTCTGGTTCCTGTGTCGGTGCAGATCTCTGAACAAACTCAAGGGACCCTGTAGTCGTTCGTGCCTCTCTGAGAAGAGAGACCTGCTGACAGCGCCCCCTGGGGGCATAGATGGTGTGTAATGTTGTTTCCTGAGAGGGGGAATGGCTCTGTCAATAAATGTCCATGTGTGTGTTCTTTACCTTTTAAACTGCCCCTGCTGGATTCCACCCTTAGTGAATTGCTGGCTCTGTCAGTGAGCTCTGCCTGGCTTGGCTGGGTGTCTCTCCACCTCCAGACCTTGGCTGGATCTTCTACCACTGCTGCTGTCAATGGGGGTGGGGGAAAGGGAGAGAAAGGAAGTGTTCAGCTTGCTCCATCTGTAGAGCGTGGAAGAACGTCAGTCTCTCTCTCCCTTAAGTTCTCCTTGTTACCCCAGCCCTGGACTACTTACATACACAGCGTTTGCACATTGGTGGTGGTAGAGACGCAGGATCAGGCACAGCCCAGACGGTCCTGATTAGAGCTGTACCCAGGTACCTGGCAAGTCAGACACCCCATCGAATCTGGAGTGCTCAGCTTGCCCTGGTTGCGTTCGGGTGCCAGTTGGTACCCAAATGCAACCCGCTGACTTTCCTGACTCTGTTTTCAACAGCATTCAGTCTTCGTTGCTCTGGGGAATATGAGGTGGGTCACAGTGAGGTAATCTATTACCTGCCATAGTCTGTGTCCCCCGTCTCCTCCTTTCACCCCCCCTCCCCAATATTCCTCATAATCAAGGGTTTTGTTCCCTTGACTAATCAAATAGCCCCACAAGGACTTGGCCTCCAAAAATGCATCTAACCCTTTTTTGAAGCCAGTTGTGCTACTGGTTTGTACAACATCCTCTAGCAATGAGTTCCACAGATTTATTGTACTGTGGGCTGAAAAGTATTTGTTTTAAAAACTACTACCCGTTAATTTCATGGAGTGAGCCCTGCGTCTACTATTTTTAGAAAGGGTGAATAGCTCCCTATTTGTCTATTCCACACTTTTCATGATCACCAAGACTTCTGTCACCTCCTCTTTAAGCTGAAGAACTCTAGCCTATTGAACCTTTCCTCGCTCAGTAGCTGCTCTGTGCCTTGGATCACTTTTGGTGCCCGTCTCTGCACTTATTCCACTTCCGCTGTGTCTTTTTTGAGACGGGCCGATCAGAACTGGGCATGGTATTCCAGGTGTGGTCCCACCATAGATTTAGAGAGCTGCAGTAGAATGTTTTCTATCCCTCTCAAAATGTTCCCTAACGTGCTGTTTGCTTTTTTGTGCACGTTGACCCAGTGATCCATCCGCAGTGACTCTCAAGGTTTTTTTTTCCTGAGGAGTGACACCGAAGGTAGATCCCAGCATTGTGTGTTTGGTTAGGGTTATTTTTCCCTGTGTGCATCACTTTGCACTTTTCAACACTGAATTTCATCTGCCACTTTGGTGCCCATTCTCCTAGCTACGCTTGATCCCTTTGCAGCTCTTCACAGTCTGCCTTGGTCTTAACTATCTTGAATAACTTTTGTGTCCTCTGCAAATTTGGCCACCTCACTGTTCATCCCCTTGATTAACAAAATGAAGGTTAGACACCAATCCCAGTACAGATTCCTAGAGCTTACTAAAAATTATTATAAATTATTCCTACTCTTAGGCCACCTTTAGGCAAGCCCCCACCCCCCAGTGCATATTCTGACTGCGGGGGGGAAGGCGCAGCCAGAACATGCGCAGGAACCGGCCGGTCTGAAAGCCCACCCCCGGCGTGGCTTTTCCGGTAGAGACGGACAGGGATGCAGAGCAGGAAATGGAGCTCTGCATCCATGCTAAAAAAGCCATG
This sequence comes from Sphenodon punctatus, assembly GCA_003113815.1. Classification (NCBI taxonomy): domain Eukaryota; kingdom Metazoa; phylum Chordata; class Lepidosauria; order Sphenodontia; family Sphenodontidae; genus Sphenodon; species Sphenodon punctatus. The sequence continues at coordinate 349,863 of QEPC01013412.1, forward strand.
CGAGGTAGGGGGAGTGTGTGTTCAGACTGGCCGATCCCCACGTGTATTCTGGCTGCATAGTCCCCCCTGCAGCCAGAATATGCAGGGGGGTGGGGGGGGGAGGGAAAGCATGTCTAAAAATGGTCTTAGTTTCCTATCTTTTAACTACCCCTTATCCCATGATCACTCAGCTGGTGGTGTTTTTTTGTTAGTTGGGAGACCTTGAGTCCTGAAAACCCAAGTACGCACGATCACCTGTATCCACATGCTTTATTGACATCCTCAAAGAATCCCAGCAGATTAGTAAGGCATGGCTTCCCCTTGCAAAAACCATGCTGATTCTTCTTCACATGTCACATGTGTCAATTTATTAAAATGTATAAGCTGCCCCCTCCTGCTATAAGCATCTTGGGGCAGCTAACAACATTTTAAAATACATAATGAAATAAAATACATTAAAAACAACACTAATAATCCCAAAGTTAAAATAACCCAGTACCAAAAACTCCTCCGTAGGCCAACCCATCCATCCCATCTCCCTCAGTAAAGGCTGGCGGAACAGCTAGGTCTGACGCTGTCTACATCAAGGTGGAAGATCAGCAGTCAGGTGGACCTCCAACGGGAGAGAGTTCCACAGTCACGGTGCGGCCACAGAGAACGCCCTCCTTATGGTTGAAACGCGGGGGACCTCAAGGAGGACAACCCCAGCTGACAGCAGGGGTCAATCCAGAATCCGGACGGTGAGGCAGTCCTGCAGGTAGGTGGCGCTCAGGCCGTTTAGGGCTTTAAAGGTCAACACCAACACCTTGAATTGGGCATGGAAGACTATCAGCAGCCAGTGCAGAGAGCGGAGCACTGGAGTAACGTGCTCGCATCGGTCCGTCCCCTTCAGAAGACGGGCCGCCACATTCTGCACCAGCTGCGGTCTCCGAACCAGCCCCAAGGGTAGCCCTACATAGATTGTGTTACAGTAGTCTGATCTTGAGGTAAGTATGGATGATTGTGGCCAGGTCCAAGTCAGAGACATACGGCCTAAGCCGACATACTAGATGTAACTGGCAGAATGCACCCTTTGTCACAGCTGCCACCTGGACACCCAGGCGGCGCTGTGGATCCAGGAGCACCCCCAAACTGCTGACCTAAGATACCAGGAGAGGATGGCCCACATCAATCCCCTGGGTATCCCCACAACCATCACCTCCATCTTGTCAGAATTTAACTTCAAGCAGCTCGCCCTCATCCAATCCCCCACAGCTGACAGACACTGGGTATAAGCACCGAGACTGCCAGACCTGGGTTTGATGAAAACGAGAGAGAGAGCTGTGTGTCGTCAACATACGTATTTATTTATTTATTTCAATATTCTTCTACCCCGCACCCTCCTGCTCACAGAGCGTATTGATGACACCTTACATCAAACTCTCTGACAGCCTCCCCCAAAGGCTGCATAGACACATTGAACAGGAGAGGGGAGAAGATGGAACCCTGCGGGAGTCCACACGTGAGGCCCCAGGGAGAAGATGAATAATCACCCAACACCACACGTTGGGTTCTCCCAGCCAGGAAAGAGCGGAACCATTCAAGAACAGTCCCGCTGATCCCTGCCCGGTCCCGCAGCCGAGTCACCAACAACTCATGATCAACGGTATCAAATGCAGCCGAAAGATCTAACCGAACCAACAGGGCTGAATGACCATGGTCCAACTCACAGGAAAGGTCATTGACCAAGGCCAGAAGTGCAGTCTCTGTGCCGTAACCCAGACGATGTCAGGTCCCGCCGCAGTTACCTGCGGAGGCAGGGCCGGTGTCCCAGCAACACAAGAGGTGAGGTCTGCAGGGATGGCAGAGCCCGGCCGACGCACAAACACCAACATAGAGGAAGCTCCTCCAGACACGCCGAGGGGGTGTGGTCAGGCAGGGCTGCCGATGACGCTTCGCCTGCACACGCAGAGGGGCGGGGCTAGCCCAGTATAAAAGAGCCAGCAACAATGAAGGCTGCCGGTGATCAGCGCTGCTGTGAGAAACTGGCCCAACCCTCTGAGAGTATCTGAGAGTGAGGAGTTTGTGGAGCGTGTTGTGCGACGGATGTTTGTGGTGACTGGAGTGGAGGTAGCATGTGTGTTGTGTTCTGTTTGTTGAAGCCTTATTATTATGCCTTGAGTCTGGGGCCCTTCCTGAGATACCTTCCCGTGTGTGTGTGAGACACCTGTGAATCCGTTCCTTCCTGTTCTGGCTCCCATATCCCCCACCTGTGCACTGAGTTCCCCCCAGAGTGATGTTAGAGTGGGGGGGTGAGTCTACGGTGTGATGTGGGTTGCACGGAGCGGCTGTTTAGTTGTGTGCCCAAGTGAGAAACTGGGAAGAGAGTGGAAGGGCTCAACTCCCAGCGCAGCTGGTTCATCCCCCTATGATGATCTGGCCTCATCCCGTCCGGGATTGATAGGGCCACACAAGATCCTGAGGGGTTTCTTTTCCCATGCTAGAGTGTCAAGCCCAGCCCCATGTGTGATTGTAGGTGGGACTTCCCTTCCCCTTTCTTCTTTCTATATCCTACCCTGACCTAACAGACAAAAGCCAGACTGCGAGGGATCAAGAAAGTTGACCCAGTCCAGATGCTCCTGAAGCTGTCGAGCCACCACCATTCAATAACCTTCCCTAGAAAGAGAAGGTTAGAGACCAGCCAATAGTTGGCCCAGACATCAACATCCAATTATGACTTTTTGAGCAGGGGCCGCACCACAGTCTCCTTGAGACAGTCCAGTACCCTGCCCTCCCCAAGGGAGGCATTGACTGTCCCAGCAAGTAACGACCCTAATGTCTCCCTGCCGATCTAATTCACAATAAGTGACTCGAACAGTCCCAAGAGCATCCCCCACATCCGAGGGTGACACATCTTGAAATTCATCCCATAAAACAGGACAAGATGGGGCTTCAACTGCCTCTGGCTCCCCTACTGCTAAAAGTGCTGCATCAAAACCGTGGTGGATTTGAGAGATTTTGTCTGCAAAGAAGTCCACAAACCAGTCACAGTGCGCATTTGATGACTCTGAATCCAGGTGGAGGGAGACCGGACTGACCAGCCCCCCATACCACCTGGATGGGACTTAGCAGATGCAATGAGGGCAGCAAAGAAAACCTTTGCTGTCCGCACGGCATAGGTGCATAACCAAACTCTCTCGCAGCAGTGAACTTCAGTATGTGAGTGACGCCACCATCACTCTAACCACTGCCCTTCTCGCTTCATCCACCGGAGCTCCTCCATGTACCACGGGGACCTGCATTGTCAGCGATTTGGGAGTGGACACCTGGGAGCCACACTATCGATGGCCTCCATCAGCACTCCATGCAGTCATTGAGTGAGTGGCCATCAAGGTCAGAGGGAACATCCCCTAGAGAATTCTGGAACCTTTCTGGTTCTATAAGCCTTTGGGGGCGAACCAACCTAAGTAACTGGTTCCTCATCCTCCCGGGGCCCGATATGAACCAGGATACCGGCCTGGAGAAGTATGTCCTCCAACATATGTGGGGCCCACCACTCTCTGAGACAGGACCATGGTTGCCATGGCGGCCATAAACTCACGCTCTACCCCTCCAAGACTGGCGTCGGCATGAATATTGAAGTCCCCCAGGACTATCGACTATGTGCTGAACAATCCTATCTTTTACAATGGTCTCCACCAATTTGCCCAGTACTGATGTCAGTCGCATCAGTCTATAGTTTCCTGGGTCACCTCTGGAGCCTTTTTTAAAATTGCTATTGCATTAGCTACCCTCCAGTCCTTGGGTACAGAGCCAGGTTGCATATTGCCAATAGTTCTACAATTTCATATTTAAGTATACCATCTGGTCCTGGTGACTGGTTACTGTATAGTTTATTAATCTGTTCTAAACCCTAGTGTCACTCCCCTTTGTGACTGTTCCTCCGGTTCCTCACCTATAAAGAATAATTTCCATGTAGGTTTCGCCCCAACATCCTCTGTAGTGAAGACCGATGAAAAGAATTCATTGCGTCTCTCTGTAATGGCCCTATCCTCTCCTAGCGCTTCTTTTCCTCTCTGACCAAGTGGGCCAATTGACTTTCTTACTTCTGATGTACTTGAAATTTTTGATACTAGATTTAGCACTATTAGCAAGTTGCTCTTCAAAACCCCTCCTGGCCTGTCGAATTGTGGATTTACACTTCGCTTGCCACTATTGATGTTCCTTCTTGTCATCATTAGGACAAGCTTTCCATGTTTTTAAAAGACTTCCTTTTGGCTCTAATAGCCTCCTTTACCACTTAACCATGCTGGCAAGCATTTGCTTCTCTTACTTTCTTTTTTGATTTGTGGTATGCGTTTAATCTGGGCCTCTACCTTGGTGCCTAAACGTTCTCCATGCTTTCGCAGACATTTGACCGCCCCACGTTAAAATTGACCATTATTGTTGTGCTGTCTATTTTCACAGCCTGGCTAATCCCCCTTAGCATTTAATCTCCCTTTAATTTAATTTAGCATTTAATCTCCCTTAGCAGTGCTGCCAGCAAGACGGCCTCCTCTCACCCCAAATCCTTTTGTCTTGCAATTTAAATCTGCTGGGGTGAAGGTGACTCCATTCAGCCAGCCCATTCAAGATCCCATTTCCCCCATGCCTCTTCCCCCCCCCCCCCCCCCCCCCCCACCCCTCATGAACCCAACTTGAAGCTGCTGGAAGTTCTTTGTCTGGGACTCGGAGATGGGTATTCATGTCCCCCCACGTAGTGAAAGGCCCAGGGAATATGTCTCCTCTTCATCATGCCCATACTTTCACATGACCTGCTGTTCCAACTGGAGTAGAACAACAAAAAATAGACTAGTGCCTACAGCGCAGTAGAATGCAATAAATACTAAGAGGGGCAGCTCCTCAGCCAGGGACTGGCAATTCCCAACAGTTTATGCCAACGAGACTTGTTGTTCCATGGTGTCGCCACAAGGGGGCAATAGAAGTCTGGTTGGCCAGAGGGTCGTGGCAGCAAAGCAGTAGCTCTTCATCTCTCCCTGCTCTAGCACACCGAGCTCCACTCCCCTCCTCTTTGCTGGGGAGAGGGGGGCTGACTTTGGAAGTGGTTGCACCCGCAACAGAAGCGGAGCTACGTTGGAATGAGCCCTGATGTACAAGATAGAATTGGGCCCTTCCAGTGCCACCCCCTCCCCATTTCCAATAGTGGGGGGGGGGCACTGCATCAGGGAGTGTGGACTCCCGGGTTTATAGCCCCTGGTGCAGCAGCTCCACCCGTGTCCCACAACAGGGAAGTTTCATGGGGACAAGAGGCAGAGTGAGGGATGGAAACACGGGTTTGGAGGGGAGCCCACCAGGCAGTGTCTCTCCTGACTCTAGCCTGCCCCTGTCCTGCAGCTGGAGTCTGGACAAACAGGAAAGGCGGCCCCGGCTGGGGGCATGAGGGCAGGAAGCAGGTGTGTGGCCGGGCAGGCGAGGGAAGCCAGGAATCCAGACCCCAGCAGGGGTTCAGAGAGCAGCTGGCTGAGGGGTGGCTGTGTTCAGACAGGGGGTCTCTTGGGGCTAGGGCTGTTAGGAATGGGGTGGTCTGGCTTTAGCCTGTGGCCTGTTCCCTTTGCTGGTTCAGGCAGCGGTGGGAGGGAAGGGGGTGTTTGCTGCTCTCCCCACTAACAGTGCCCCCCACTTGGAGCTGGGAGCAGTGGGTGCTGTCCTGCCCCCCTCTCGGTCTCTCTCTACTTGCCATTGTTCCAGCCACTTACCCCGGGGGCCCAGCGTTACGTTTGTACCCAAGAGTAAGCCACAGAGCGAGCACAGGTTCGCTGCGGCCGAGCGCGTAGCCGGAGAACTCCTCAAAGCATCCAAGACGCTGCGCTCCAGGGGTGGGGAACCATTTCCGGCCCACGGATCACTTTGAAAATGAGTACAAGCTCCAAGAACCAAGGGCCGCACTCAGGAAGAGGAGGGTCCAGCTCATGGATCTGTCCCCCGTCCTTGTGTGCACGCCTGCATCGCCGCTCCCTTAACGTGAGCTCAGGCTGACGGTGCTTGTGTGCAGGAACTCAAGCCAGGGGAGAGATCCAGCAATTGGCAAGGGAATAAAAACAAACCACGGGCTCCATTTAGCTCCTGGGCTTGGTGTTCTCTACTCCTGGTGTACGCAGTCAGTCGTGTGGCTACCCTGCTATTGGACATGGCAGTGTCACCGCTGAGCTGCCCCTGGCCAGCACTGTCGATTTCATTGCTCCTGAGCAGAGAGAGGGCTGTCTCCCTAGTTATACTGCCCCAACTGCTGGACGCGCCCTGGTGGTCAGCATCCATAGGGGCAGCAGCACAAACACAGAACCACACGAACCGTCATGCTGCTCTACTCCCAGGATGATGTTGCCATGAGTATCCCAGGGTTCATTTCTCCTTTGGTTAATGTCATTTGTAGAGGCACCCTTAGACCAGGGAAAAAGATTCTCCTCCCAGGCTTAGCTGCCGTCAAGGAATTCCAGCTTTGGGACGCCCTTCCCTTGGAGGTTTGCCAGAGCCTACCCTGAGCATTTCGGGGAGGCAGTGGAAGACCTATTTATTTGGACATGCTTTTAGCAGGTGGGGATAGGGCGTGGGAGTGGTATTTGTGGGATTTATATTTTTTTGTTGGGTTTTGTACATTTTATGTTTGTTTTTATAGTTTGTGTCGTGAGTCACCCTTAGCCTTAGGGAAGAATGGGATAAAAATCCCAATAAATAAATACAAATAAATGAACTTGTAAGGCAAGACCAGACCTCTCTGGCCTTTGAGGGGCAGCTGTGACCCAGCCAGGAGTGGAATGGGGAGGGATCTGTTTAGTGGTTTGGTCTCATGATGCCCAGCTCGTAGCTTTATCCCTGCATTGCCCAGGCCTGGCAGGTCACTGTCTCCTATAGCATCCCAGTTCTGTGCCCACCCCGGCTACAGCCAGGGGCATGCAGAGGAGGTCAGAGCTCCTCCCTTCCCCTCTGGCCCTGCTCCCTGGAGAGACCCAGCACCCAAACACCTTCGCATGTAATGGCACAGCCTTTAATACATGGGGGTGAAGCAAGGGATGGTGGATATTTACAGTTGGAATCAGGTCCATAAAGCAGAGTTACAGGGACAAACATACAGGCAACGGTGCTACATTGTATCCAGATCACTTACACCCAGAATGGAGATGGCACAGTGTACATGGGAGGTAGGTGGACACACCAGGCAGGACATTTGAGTGAGCCGTTGCTTGGTGGTGCTCTGAGGGGTGAAGGCTGGACCCTAATTTGATGTTCACAGCCAACAGGCCAGGGCCCCATGGAGTCTGTGCTGCTGCGATTGCAGCCGTTTTTGCAAAGTGGTTGCAGAAATTGCCTCTGGCAGTGCAAAAGAACAGCCTGAGTGGGAAGTGCTGTGAGCTAGCCAATGAGATGCCAGCACTATGTGCTGGTGCTGGCAGTGTTAGCTGCTGGTATATATTCCAGGGCAGCAGAGTCACAATGGCTGAAGAATAGCCCGTGACTCCTCCAGGGGAGAAAAAGCCCCTGATAGGTCCATACAGTATTCTGTGTGGGTTTGGGTTTTTTTGGTTTTTTTTAATTATGAGATGTTCAAGACTGAAGGAGTGTCATGAGGGGAAATTCATTTGCATTCAAAATGTGCATAATTTCCAAGATTTGGTTAACTTGCATAATTTATTCTGCTTGCAGAATCTGGGTTTTCTGCTTGCAGAACGGAGCCCTGGGCATACGCTGCTATTTACACCCAACAGTGGACTCCAGGATTGACTTATCACCACAGTCGTACGCTTGTAGGCGTTGCTCTCTGACTTCACACCCAGCAAACATTCCCCTTAGCAACCATCCCAAACAGGCGGTGCCCACACCCCGCAACCATCCCCACTGCCACACTGCAGCTGTTCCCTGGCACCAACACACAACAGCCCAAATTCGCACACAAGAACAGCCCTCTGACATCAACATCCAACAGTCCTTCTCCTCTAGGATCCAGCAGCAACAGGTGGTCTTTGGGAAGCCTCTCATCCCAGTGGCCCTGAGCGACAGTGCATGCTGATAGCAATCCCTAGCTGGAGGGTGTTCGGCTCAGCTGATGCAGGGCTGCTCTCCCCCCCCCCCCCCGGGGGTGCTAATGGAAGGCAACACCCTTCCCTTTTCCCAATCAGCTGTGCCCACCCCATCACTTTAAAGCTGTGGAGATTGGAAAGTCATTTACCCCCCACTCCCACCCCAAATAATCCCAGCCCTCTCCCACCCCCGCTGCTGGGCATCATCACAGCCAGTCTTTCTGGGCAGGGCGGGGGCAGCTTCCCCTGAAGCATGAGGGAGGATGGCACAACCATGCATGTGCCGCTTCAAGTGTCTCTCAGGGGATTGGCCAAGGATGTCGAGATACACAGGATTGGTCAGAATCCCCTATTCAGCATTTTCCCCATTTCACTGAAGCATCAAGGTGTCCAGGGGGCTATGGTCAGTAATTCAAGTGGCTCTGGGGCACCACAAGAGGGGAGGAGAGTGACCCCTAGTGGGGAACAGAAGTTCAGGTGGCTCCACAGGAGGCGGGAGGAGAGTGACCCCTAGTGGGGAACAGAGGTTCAGGTGGCTCCACGATACCAGCAGAGAGAGGGAAATGTTCCCCTTCCACCAGCAGGAGTGTGATCATGGTGTGGCTCTGGGAAAGATCAGGGCACTGCCCCCTAGCAGTGGCCAGAAGATGTTCAAGTGGCTTCGTAGAACAGAGGGGTGGGTAGGGTCATCCCCATGTCCTTTGGTGGCTGGTAGGAGCCCAGGTGGCTTGGCGGTAGGATGCTCTCGGCCTCCCACACCCTGTGGCTAGTAGAAGGAGCTCAGGTTGCTGCCAGTTTGCCGTGGCACCGGCGGGCTCTGGTACAGGTTCCCGGCACTGGAATTCCAGTAGGGCGAGGCGGTGCCGAAGAAGTTGGCAGAGGAGACAGGCATCTGTGCGGTGTGGCTCAGGCCGAAGCCCACCTTCTGCTGGTGGTAGGGGGGCAAGTAAGGCAGTTCAGCAGTGTGGTACTTGTAGACAGCGGGCTCACCCGGCTGCCCCTGCTGGGCCTGACTGATACCCTGGAAGTCGAACTTGTAGGCGTAGCGCTTGCCGTGCACCTTGGTCATGATGCTCTTATCGTAGTAGTAGCGTAGCGCCCGGCTCAGCTTGTCATAGTTCATGTTGGGCTTGCTCTTCCGCTCGCCCCAGCGCCGCGCCACCTCGTCCGGGTCCGTCATCTTGAACTCGCCGTTTGTCCCCTCCCAGGTGATGCAGCCAGCGTTGTTGCTGTCGGAGAGCAGCTCCAGCAGGAACTGCCACAGCTGGATCTGACCACTGCCTGTGGGGCGGGATGGGTTAGACAGCGCCTGCGTTCATGGGCATTGAAGGGCCTACCCTGCCCTGCGCTTGTACAGTTTCTCCCCTGCCCTGCTAGGGGTGACGCCTATGTCTATTTCTCCAGGCCACTTATGAAACATACATGTTGCAGGGCCTGCAGTGGCACCAATGCAGACCCTGCAACATGAATGTTTCATAAGTGGCCTGGAAAAATAAGACATAGGTGGCAATCCTACCTGCTGTGGGAGGGGGGCTACTCTGTGCAGTGCTCTGCTATTGGAAAGTAGGGTGGCCATACCTCCCCTTGAAAAGAGAACACTTATGAAAAATACATGGTGCAGGGCTGCAACATGTCCTTTTTCATAGGCGTCCTCTTTTCAAGGGGGGGCTATGACCACCCTAATTGGAAGGCCTACCCTGTGCCCTGCTCTGCCACCGGAGGGCCTATCCCTTGTCCTGCAGTTGCTATCTGAAGGCCTACCCCATGCAATGCTCTACTATTGGAGGGTCTACTCTATGCAATGCTCTGCCATTGGAAGGGCCTACCCTGTGTACTGCTCTGCCACTGGAGGGCCTATTCCCTGTTCTGCTATCTGAGGGCCTACTCTGCAATGCTCTGCCATTGGAAGGTCTACCCTTGCCTTGCTCTGCCAATGGAGTGTCCACACCCTGCACTACTCTGCTGTTTGAGGGCCTATCCCCTGTCCTGCTAGATAAGGGCCTACCCCATACAATGCTCTGCTATTGGAGGGCCCATGCTTTGCTCTACTCTGCTATTGGAGGGCCTATCTTCTGTTCTGCTATTGGAAGGCCTATCCTTTGCCCTGCTCGCCTAGGCCACCTCCCCTTCCCTCCTCTGTTATTGGAGGACCTACCCTGTGCGCTGCTCTGTTATTAGAGGGTGTACCCCACGTACTGCTCTGCTGTTGGAAAGCCTATCTTGCTAACAAAGGGCCTGCCCTCTGCACTAACCTGCTATTGAAGGGTCTACCCCATGCACTGTGCTATTGGAGCGCCCACCGCCTGCTCTGCTCTTGAAGAACCTCACGAGTTTGTTATTGTAGGGTCTTTCTTTTGCACTGAGGAGGAGCACTCTAGTTTATTGTTGTAGGGTCTCTTGAGTGTACTTTTAAAAGCACATTCCAGAATCCTGACTCCCAACATCCTCCACTCTAGCCAAAAGACCCTGTACCCACCACCATCACATCTTCCCCCAATGCCCCCAAACTGGGATTAGAACCCAGGATTCCTAGCTCCCAACCTGCCCTTTGCTGTAACTCACTAGCCAACTGTCCCTCCTCATCCCTAAAATGACATGATACTCGGACCCACCTGGGTTTGCCAAACGGCTGCTGGTGGGTCCCAGAACCTGGTATGGATCTGAAGGGATGAGAGGAGAATTAGGGGGGCTAACACTGGGGAAAACTGGACATACCCATAGCCCATGGTCCTGATTTGCCCTAAATCCCAGTGCCTGCCTAACCGAAACCCCCTCAGCCTAGCTCCCCCAGGCTCCTACACACAGGGGGGCCCATCCCCCAGTCCCAGGGAATCCATCACTATAAACCCCATCATGCCCAACCCCAGACCTCATCCCAAAAACCCCATAAGTTGAACCCTCTTCGTGTTCCATCTTTTAAATCTGTGATCTCCTTCCCAATCTCCTTCCCTACCAGCACCTCAGAGACCCTCTCCCCAACCCCTGTGGAGAGGAGATGAAAGCATCCCTGCAAGCCCCAGATCCCATTCCTTTGTGGATCAGTGCCACCTCCTCCCTCCCCCTCCCAATTTCCCAGTGCACTCTATCAACTCCCCCAGGACTCAACAACTCCCCCTGCTGGAGAGGAATGGAGCTCGGGGACCCTCCCAGGACTGCAAGGGCAGGAAGAGTGTGAGCTTGTGCGGGGATTCCCCAAAAGCGTAGGGACGTACCTGGTACAACGCGGGCTGAGTCGGGTATCCGGGTCACACCCTGCATATGTGGGGGGGACCCTGGGGTGGGGGGAGACAGGCAGAGTTAGGGGGGACACATGTGGCGAGAGACAACAGAGCACTGTGGGGTGAGGGGAGTGAGGTCCCTGCCCAGCCTCCCTAACCATTTGGGAATTGGATACAGAGGGGGCCATGGGGCCAATACCTTTGGGCGCTGAGTTGATGGGGCCACTCCAGCTGTTGCGCCGGATTTCCTCATACACAGTTTCTGCACGAGGGGAAAGAGAGCGAGTTGGGGTTAGCAGCACAGCAAAGACAGTCTCGCAGAGAGAGAAGAGACTGGATACGTTCTGACACAGGATAGATCCCTCAATGGCTATTAGTCAAGTTGGTCGGGGGATAAGACCTCTGAGTGTAATGGGCGGGGAGTGAATAGTAGACATTGGCTCACTCCATTATGATGACCTGTTGGGCGCTTCTCTGAAGCAACCAAGATTGGCCACCGTCAGAGACAGGATGCTGGGTTCGATGAACCATTGGTCTGGATCTGGGATGGCACTTTCCTATGCTTGTATGACTCTGAGAGAGAACGTGTATGCCCACTGCCCACTGGTTTCTCTGTGTCATCTCTTGTGGCTCATAAAAATCAACCACTTTTTTCACCACGGGGGAGTTCTCACCTAGCTTGAATCTTTAAAGGCATTTCATGGTGGATCTGTCAAACCTTGTGAAATCTCCATTCCCCCAATCCATGCCTGTTTTGTTAAAACTGGGAGTCAGCCTTTTATAGCGAGACGAATTTTGGCAAGGAATCTGGGTTCTGAAGATACTGAACTTGTTGAAATGGCCTTGCTCTGATGAATTTTCACAGCTACGCCAACGCTGCAAGCAGCCCAAGCGTGACCCGCACTGTGTGAGCCTCTAACCTTCGGAGCTAAAAGGCAGGGCTTAATTTGTGCGAGGGGGCTCAGCCCTGGCAATGAAATCCAAGGGTGGGGCTGAGCCCTGGGAAATATTCCCACTAGGAGAGTGCACCCAGAAATGGGAAAGGCTGATATTGGCCATTTCAGGGTTAGAAATGAGAGCCAGAAGAACGCTGCATGGTTTGTTTGGCTTTTATTAATGACTTCTGTGCCCCCATCCCCTGCACTGGCCATCCTGTAGATTCAATCGCAAGCACTCCTGTTTTATAGTCAGCTGCAGAGAGGCAGGTTAGTCTAGTGATTACATTACTAGCTGGAGATCAGGGTTCACTTCCCTGTTCTGTCAAGTTCTGCGGCAGGGGGCCTGGCTTGTGAGGCAGGTTTGGGTCCTGGCAATTCTTTTTTTATATACAAATTAAGCATTGCTAAAAGGCCTGTCCCTATTTCTCCTGCAGAGTATCAACAGCCACATGAACCTGTCAGTGGTCTGGCACCAGATCATCACGAAAGGCTGCTAGCTTGCCAAACCCTCTTGTGCTACACAAAAAAATAGTGTGAGGGCTCAAGCTTTCATTCGTGGAGGATTCCTTTTCTGTTCAGTAGTTAGGGTGGCCAGAGAGGCAAATTTTAGAGGACGCGTATGGGTTGCAACCTGTATTTCTCATACGCGTCCTCTAAAACGTGCCTATTTGGCCACCCTATCAGTAGTAGAGTCTTAGCCACAGCACCTGGATCCACAAGAAGAGGGTTCCCAGCTCCCCCTGCTCTAACTGCTCATCACCACTCCCCTCTCACAGCCAGGAATAGAACCCAGGAGTCCTGGCTCCCAGGCCTCCCCCACTCTCCTGCTAGACCCCATGCCTTTGTTACAGAAACAATTTTGTGTTGCTGACTCACCAGATTTGACCTGGACCCTCTGCGGGGGTGGTGGGGGCTGCTGGGTAATCACAGGTGTCGATGGGTAGGTGAACGTGGGGCTGCCTGTGCCAGGGAGACAAGGGGAAGTGAAGGTTTGGCCCAGGGCTGGGATCTTCAGCCTGAGATCCCCACAGCTGTGGGACTAGCTCTCTGTTACTATAAGCAACCCACAGCAGCCATTGATCTCTGTGTGTGTTAATAAATATGATGCTAGCTCAGTTCGCCCTACCTGGGCCAGTGCCTCACCCGCGCGTCTGTTTCCGGGCCGCCAGATGCGTGACTGGTAGCGACCCTGGCGGGGTAGGCGGCTGGCCCAGAAACGTGGGCCAGGAGGAACGGGGCCCACAACCTGGGACCACCCCGGCGGGCCACAACGAGCTGAACCGGGCAGGCCCGACAGTTTCCGCGCCAACCTGGCCCTGGTGTGGGGGGGTTGCCATGGCCACTAGCCATCGTGGCTGCCTGTTATTGGCAGTCATGGCTGCCCGTCATGGCGGGGCACCGGTTGCAAGTTGGTCCCCGTGCCTAGGGTTGCCGCCTGGGTTGGGGTTTTGTACCTGACACTCCCATGGGCCAAAATGGAAGTGTCAGGTAAAAAATGACCGAAGGAGGTGATCCTACCTGTGTCCCTGGCTGAGGAAATGTTTATTCTGTTCCCACACCTGGCCTGGGGCCATGCCCCCACCTCCCCTGGATGTGCAGCCGGCGCGCCAGCTTGGCTCCTGTGGTTTCCTGTGGCAGTGGGCATGACTGAGGGCACAGGATCTGGGTACCATGGGGACCTCTAATTTTTGAACAACAGTGGCCATGCACCCACCTTTGGGAACCAGAACTGTACAGAGAGGAGGGCAGTGAGCCCAGCCAGTGGCAGTGTCTCTGAGGGGCCTGCACTGCTGCTGCCTGGGCTCCAGTACAGTCTCCGAGGGGCACAGAGGCTGGGGGAGCCGCAGGCCTGGATCAGAGACAGCAACCAGCACTAGGGAGAGGGCGGGTGGGGCCTTCCCCACTTTTGTAACCCCTCCAGTGCAACTAGGCAGGAACTTCTGCAGGTGGGGGCGGTCCCCATGGCTGTAATTCCCTACAACTAGGACTCCCCATGACCTGGCTGGCTCCCCCCAGCTCCCTGTGCCAGTGAGCGGGGCTGCCTGCTGGCTAAGACTCCCCTGTGATAATAACTCTCCACAGCAGTAGCTGGTGCGCTCTGCCCCACCCCCACCCCGGCTCTCTAGGGCAGTGATTCCCGGTAGCGGTGGCTGGGACCGCCATGGTTTGGCTCCCTGTGGCGGTGGTTGGGGGCCCCAATCCCCACGACCAACCCCTCACCAGCTCCCTGTGGTAGTGGCTGGGGGAAGGGCCCCCATGGCCAAGCCCCCCGGCTCCCCGTGGCAGTGGGTAAGAGTAGGCCTCCCATGGCTAAGCTCCCCAAGGCAGGGTGTGAGGAAAGGGCCCCTATGGCCAAGCTCCCCGTGGCAGAGGGTGAGGGTAGGCCCCACATGGCCAAGCCCCCCGGCTCCCCGTGGCAGTGGGTGAGGGTAGGCCTCCCATGGCTAAGCTCCCCAAGGCAGGGTGTGAGGAAAGGGCCCCTATGGCCAAGCTCCCCGTGGCAGAGGGTGAGGGTAGGCCCCACATGGCCAAGCCCCCCGGCTCCCCGTGGCAGTGGGTGAGGCCCAAGGCAGGCCCCCCGTGGCAGTGGGTGAGGGCAGGTCCCACATGGCCAAGCCCCCCTGGCTCCCCGTGGCAGTGGGTGAGGGCAGGTCTCCCATGGCCAAGCCCCCCAGCTCCCCGTGGCAGAGGGTGAGGGCAGGTCTCCCATGGCCAAGCCCCCCGGCTCCCCGTGGCAGTGGGTGAGGGTAGGTCCCACATGGCCAAGCCCCCAAGCTCCCCGTGGCAGAGGGTGAGGGTAGGCCTCCCATGGCCAAGCCCCCAAGCTCCCCGTGGCAGAGGGTGAGGGTAGGCCCCACATGACCAAGCCCCCCCGGCTCCCCGTGGCAGAGGGTGAGGGTAGGCCCCACATGGCCAAGCCCCCTGGCTCCCCGTGGCAGAGGGTGAGGCCCAAGGCAGACTCCCCGTGGCAGAGGGTGAGGGCAGGCCTCCCATGGCCAAGCCCCCCCGGCTCCCCGTGGCAGTGGATGAGGGCAGGCCTCCCATGGCCAAGCCCCCCCGGCTCCCCGTGGCAGTGGATGAGGGCAGGCCTCCCATGGCCAAGCCCCCCCGGCTCCCCGTGGCAGTGGGTGAGGGTAGGCCTCCCATGGCCAAGCCCCCCCGGCTCCCCGTGGCAGTGGATGAGGGCAGGCCTCCCATGGCCAAGCCCCCCCGGCTCCCCGTGGCAGTGGGTGAGGGTAGGCCTCCCATGGCCAAGCCCCCCGGCTCCCCGTGGCAGAGGGTGAGGGTAGGCCCCACATGGCCAAGCCCCCTGGCTCCCCGTGGCAGAGGGTGAGGCCCAAGGCAGGCTCCCCGTGGCAGAGGGTGAGGGCAGGTCTCCCATGGCCGAGCCCCCTAGCTCCCCGTGGCAGAAGGTGAGGGTAGGCCCCACATGGCCAAGCCCCCTGGCTCCCCGTGGCAGAGGGTGAGGCCCAAGGCAGGCTCCCCATGGCAGTGGGTGAGGGCAGGTCTCCCATGGCCAAGCCCACTGGCTCCCCGTGGCAGAGGGTGAGGGCAGGCCTCCCATGGCCGAGCCCCCCAGCTCCCCGTGGCAGAGGGTGAGGGCAGGTCTCCCATGGCCAAGCCCACCGGCTCCCCGTGGCAGAGGGTGAGGGCAGGTCTCCCATGGCCAAGCCCCCTAGCTCCCTGTGGCAGTGGGTGAGGGCAGGTCTCCCATGGCCAAGCCCCCCGGCTCCCCGTGGCAGTGGGTGAGGGCAGGCCTCCCATGGCCAAGCCCCCTAGCTCCCCGTGGCAGAGGGTGAGGGTCGGCCTCCCATGGCAGTACCGTACTTTGGCGCAAGTAGGAGAGGTGGGAGAGCAGCACGTCAGCATTGTAGGGCGTGGTGAGCCGCAGGAAGCCCTCCTTGCCCAGCTTGCAAAGCTCCTTGCCATCCACGTGCTGGAAGAGGCTGGTGTCCACGTCGGCTAGGCCGTACTCCTTCACCGCCCAGTCCAGCCACTGGCGCACGTGCTCGTAGGTCCACACGCCGGGGTCTGCGGGAGAGAGGGAGAGACATCAGCCTGGGGGAGGGAGAGCATGGCAGCCCAAACCTGAGCATGAAGGCCGGGGTAGCGGCCGATGCCGTACTCACCTGCCGGGACAATCACCCTCTTCTCCTCGCTGGGGGGGTTGGCAGCAGGGGGACTGCTGCGCTGATTGTTGTAGCCGCTCTGGTAGGGCACCTGGCCCGGGTCAGCCCCTCCCCCTGCTTTGCTTCTTTGGGTCACGCTGCAGTCCACGGGCGAGTGTCTGCTAGAGACAGGAAACGGGTGGGAGGTGTTGGGTGACAGGTCCAGATTCCAGCCCTGGGGTTTATCACGTGTGGCCTCAGGCCGGTGGGAAGCCCAGAGCTCGGACAGCAGAGGGCTATGTGTTTGGGATTCAGGGACAGAGGCAGATCGGGATGGGGGGAGCCCAGGGCTGGGGGAGCAGCAGCCAGTGAGTTGGGTGTAAGGGACACTGGCAGAGCTGTCTGAGTGGAGAATCCAAGGCTGGGGGAGCAGGAGGTGGCAAGTCAGGTTTTAGGGGTTTCAGTAAAGTTGGGCGGGTCCCCAGGGCTGGAATTGCGGGAGCCGCAGCTTGGAAATGAGGGGCATCGGGCAGAGTTGCGTGTGCCTCGATCCCTCCCTGAGCCTGCACTTGCCGCCCTTGTGTTCAGCAGAAACACTGATAGAAGCTTCCTGGAGCTGGGGCCAAGGGGAAATGATTAATTTCCTGTGGGCTCCTGAGCAGCCCAGCCTGAGCAGCAGGGACGTCCTGTGCTGGCTGCAGCCACCGTAAGCGGGAAGGGCAAAGGCCTCCCCTGCAATCCCATCCGCAGCAGCTTCCCGCAGCGGGGAGTTTCTAGGAGTTCACCTCAGTAACTGCCCCCCGCCCCCTGCAGCAGGGAGTCCCGCATGTTACCCGCTGTCGACTGACCTGGAGCAGTTGACGTGCTCGTTCTCTCTCTTCACTGGGTGCCGAGTGGCTGGGCTCGGCCATCCTGGCTCCCCCAGCTCTGTCCCCTCCTTGCTGTTGTAATCGTCGTCTTCGGTCAGCTCCCTCTTCATGAGGTGAGGGGAGCCATAGGAGGGGTCAAATATGGACTGGTCTTCACTCACAACTGACAGCGCCTCCTGCAGGGGAGGAAGAAGAGCCCCAGGGACGGGTTAGATGGATGGGATCTGAAGCCCAGCACTCTCTAGGGTGGGGCTTTTTATTTAATTTATTTATTTATAGTAAAAAAATTATGCCGACCCCTCCTGCTAAAAGCATCTCGGGGTGGCTAACAACATATTAAAACAATTTAAAACAACAATAGTACGATTTAAATACTATTAATACAAAATACAGAGTGCCCCCCCACCCACCCAAAGCCCGGCGGGACAGCCGGGTCTTGCGTTGCCTACAGAAAGAGGGGAGGTCGGTGACCGGGCGGGCCTCCAGTGGGAGGGAGTTCCACAGCCGCGCCGCGCCCACAGAGACCGCCCTCCGCCAGGTCGACACCCGAGAAACGCGGGGGACCTGGAGGTAGGCGGGGCCCAGGCCGTTCAGGGCTTTAAAGGTCAACACCAACACCTTGAATTGGGCCCAGAAGACTATCGGCAGCCAGTGCAGAGGGGTCAGCAGCAGCGCCAGTGAATCCGTCGCCTTATCCCCTGAGGCACAGCGCCACCTAGTGATGCGCTGAGACTGTGAGGGCAGAACCCCAACGAGTTGCTTGCTTAGCCCACTCCCTGCAGCACCCCCCAGTAATAGAAAGGGGTACAGGGCTATCTGTAGAGAAGTGACCGTTCCCTCACCCTGCTCCCCGAGGCACAGCACCCCCATGTGATGCGCTGTGGCCAGAACTGACTGTGTGAGGAGAGCCCCCAATTCCTACAGTACAGCATCCCTACTGATGCACTGGGGCTGTCTTGGGGGAGAGCACCCTTAGCAAGTCCTTCACCCCATTCCCTGAGGCCCAGCTCCCCTAGATGAATTAGCGCAGGGGTGGGGAGACCTTTCCTTCTCAGGGGCCACTTTGAAAATGAGTACAAGCTTTGAAGACTGCATAGAACTTGGGGGCAAGGGTGCTTAAGGGGTGCACTCCGGAAGAGGAGGGGGCAGAGCATGGATCTGGCCCCTACCCATGTGTGCACGCCCTCATCTCTGCTCCCTTCCCCCGAGCTCAGTCTTTCAGCGCTTCGGGGGTAGGAACTGGATCCAGGGGCCAAATCCAGGAACTGGAAAGGAACCAAATAAAAACTAGCCCTGGGCTGCATTTGACCCCCGGGTCTATGGTTCTCCACCCCTAGCAGAGCAACTCCCCAAGGACCAGGGTGGCCAGATAGGCAAATTTTAGAGAACACTTATGAGAAATACAGGTTGCAGGGCTGGATCCACTGCAGCCCTGCAACCTGTATTTCTCAAAAGTGTCCTCTAAAATTTGCCTATCTGGCCGCCCTACCAAGGACTATACCAAAGGGGGCGACTGTCCTGGCTGGGGCAGACCACACAGGACCCAGCAGGGCTCTTTCAAGCCTGGCTCCCGCCTCCCCGATGTTGGCGCCATGGCAGGTCCGTCCGTTAGCTCCTTGGTGGGGGGATGTTTCCTGTTTGGGAGCCCCAGCACAGATGCCAGCAGGTGTCTGTTGGCCTCGCCTGGCTTCCTCCAGACCTCCTAACCCCCAGAGGGGAACTTGTCTGCACCTGAGACCGGCTGGGGTGGAGACAATAAACAGTCAAAGGCGTGGGAGGTACCATAAGGCTTACCGCCCGCCCAGCATACATTTGTATAGACAATCAAACGCACGCACAGTGCATGCCCACCTGTGCAAACTACAGCCGGTCATTCATACTACGAGCACACTTGGACATGTACAAGCGGAGCCAGGAAACCCACAGATGCAGCAGGACATACTTGTGCAAACACAGATGTAGCTAATGTGTGCACATTCATGCTTCCTTACATTGGGGCTCATTCTTGTGAAAATGTACAATTAGATGGTCAACGTGTTTACACACATAGAGCTGCACACACACACACAAATGCACACGCACGCATACATGCACACACACACACACACACCAGCCAGTGCTGGATGGTCAAAAATTACAAGTCAGGTTTTCATCAGAATCATGATTTTGACTTAAAATCATGAGATATTTCCAAACTAGCAACCTTTGGGCTTCTCTGTAATTGTTTCTCAGTTTTTGCACTGTTCGGCCACACCCTAATCGCATAGTACATTTTCTCACACAACTGAGTGGGCTAGAAACTCACCGTTTTTAATGAGAGTTGAGATTGTCATGATTTAATCACAAGTCTCTTTATTTTGTTTTGTTTTTAAACTAAAATTGTTTGATCCATGAGAGTGGACAACTCTGTACACACTTGAACAAATGTACAATTGGATGTACCCTATGCTTGCACAAGTCTACAGCCAGCCATACTGATACATGTATTGAACAACAAGATAGGATGACATGCACACAACACCCCCACTCATGTACCAACATACATGCATCACAAGCATACGTATTTCCATGGAAACATACTGTCACACACACACACCAACACCCAGAACCATGCTCCTAGGTGTGCACACAATCAGACTTGTGTGATACTTATATGCACAAACACACAGTCACATACACTTGTAATACCGGAGATGAGAGAGAAAATATACTTGTGGACACAGCCACACTCCGCTTGGGAGCAGGTGTTCTCCTGCTCTAGGGTTTAGGGTAGGATGGAGGGGTGAAGAAGTGTTGCCAAAACAGGATCACTGTGTTCTTAGACCAGCTGCCAAGTTTGACAGATTGTCCCTTGGGGCTCGGAGTGTGCTGCAGAAGGTGTTGCATAGAAACATAAACATACACAGACACCAAAATACACACACACACGCACAGGTTACATGGTTTCTTCCTGAACACAAGTCCCCAGCACAGTCCGTGTACACACACGTGCTCCCCACTCCACCATCTTCAGTTTACATTGGAGCTTTCTTCCCACACAGCATCCCCACCAAACTCCAGAGCGCTGGCTCTCAGCTAGCCTAGACTCTGCTCCGCTCCCAGAACCAGGTTTCCGGACTCCCACCTCTGTAGAACACACACTACGTGATTGTTCAGTTACAAGCTGTAGCATAGTGCAGACGTGGGCAGAGTTAAGGATGCACTTTGCTGCCACCCTCCCCCCATATCAAGCAAACAGTATCAGGGCCCCAGGCCATGGGGTACAGGCAGGAACCAGGAACTAATTTGGAGGAAGGGGGATGGAAGGGAAAGGGCACAGGCTGCCAGGGGGCAAAGGTACAGCTGTCCCAACCAGCCCCCTCCCTCTGTCTCTCCCTTACGGTGGCTCGATATGCAACTTTTAGAGGATACTTATGAGAAATACAGGTGCAGGGCGGCACTGGCACCAATGCAGCCCCGCAACCTGTATTTCTCATAAGTGTCCTCTAAAATGTACATATCTGGCCACCCTACTCCCCCCACAAATGCTCATCTCTCTCATCCCTCCCTCAGCACTCTTGGCCTCTCCACCCCACCTCCCTACAAAGGCTCCACCCACTCACCCCCACCTACACCTGCTTTCTCCCCAAGAAGGCTCAGCTTTCCGCTCTCGCCCCCGCCTCCCCGCTGCCTTCCCCGGGCTGCTTTCCAGGAACTGATTCTGCAAAGCAGGAACATCTGGCGTCTGCAACAGTGGCAGCAGGGCAAACCGATCCATACACAAGCCAAGAGCCCCTCTGCCTGCTGCCTCGCAGCTCCCGCCCACACCCAGTTCCACCTCCCCCCAGGCCAGGGATGAGCCCCTCTCCCCCCCAGTCTAACTAAGGGATGTATAAAAGCATCGACTCCATTGCAAGTATTTACAGAAATGCCATGCGTCTCATGCAAACAGGGCCTGAGAGTTTGAATGGGGGGCAGAAGGGGAAGGTTGCCCAGCTATAAGAGGAGTGCAAAGCGCTGAAAGATGGCGGTAGAGCTGGGAATCCGGACTCTTGGGTTCAGGGTGGCCAGATGTGCACATTTTATAGGACACTTATGAGAAATGCAGGTTGCAGGGCTGCACTGGCTTCAGTGCAGCCCTGAAACCTGTATGTGTCCTCTAAAATTTGCCACTTGGGTTCCATCTCCCACTCTGGGCATGGTTTAGGCAGGGCCTAATGAGCAGGGGTTATGATCTCCATTTTACAGGGAAGCAGGGGCATGGTTGGAGCAATGCAGGGACCCCTGGGTTCCCACAATTCCCTATGGCAGAGTTAGGGAATGAATGAACTCACAAATCTTGGCTCCCAGTTCTCTTCGGCAGCTCGTCCCCATTAGAACCGGAGCGTTTTTGTGCTCGACTTCAACCCTTGCAGCCTGGGCACAAATCTCCTCACCCAGCTCTGAGTCCCAAAGGGCTATAACCTGAGCTAACTTTCCCCTTCCCTGCCCTCCAGCAAAGCCCATCCTGGGGGGGTAAATATGGCAGCAGGGCAAACCCCTGAAGGGTGGGGGATGGTATCGGCGTCTCTCCACTGTGCCAGGGTAGGTAGGGTGCCCGTACCTCCCCTTTAAAAGAGGACGCGTGTTGCGGGGCTGCATTGGTTCAACTGCAGCTCGGCACCATGTATTTTTCATCATCATCCTCTTTTAAAGGGGAGGTATGGCCACCCTATGGGTAGGAGGGTCCTGGCTTGGTAAGTAACCTCAGAGTCCAACCCATGATTGGGAGCACCAGGGACAACACACACACACACACACACACACACACACGTATGTGCATACACATATATGCACTCACATGCTTGTACAAACACACACACACACTGATTGCTCCCCATGTGCTCCCCAGCCCCTACAGAAGTGCTCACTGTCCAGCCCTTGGTCCCTTTACCTCTGCTGTTGCACAGGGGATGTGGTTACGGTTAGTGCCTGTAGCAGGGGGTTAGGTGGGCCTATGGGGTGAGTTGTGTGTCACGGGCACGGACACCGCGAGACGTTAGTCTGGGACCCCATCACACTCATCTCTAGGTTGCCTAGAAGAGAAAGACCCACAGTGCATTTCTCCACCCCCCCTCAGCAGACCCACTTAGCCCTGAAGCTGGCACTCCATAGAGGGCAAAGACCCCCACACTTCCCCTGCTAGCCAGTCCCCCCCCAACCTGGGGTGGGACTGGAGTTGAGGAACATTTCGTTACAGTGCCCTATTTTCCCTTGAAATTGGCTCATTAGCCTTCCATAGTTTTCACCTACTGACAGGCAACCATCTTCACTGTGGTTTCCCCATTGGTGTCAATGGGGAAATGCAGTGAACACAGGTCTCTGCCTATTAGTTGATCCTGCAAGGATGCGATTCTCAAAGAGCCCAAAGAAGTTACCCAGCTGCCAAACCCAGATCCCAATGGGGAATGGGTATTTTTTCACTCAACGCGTGGAATTTGTTGCCAGAAGATGTGGTCAAGGCCAGTAGTCTAGCTGGGATTAAGAAAAAGTTGGACAAGTTTCTGGAGGATCGGTCCATTAGCAGCTAAAGCTGGGTAGATTTGAGGGAACATAACCTCTTACTGTCAGGAGCTGGGAGTGAACTACAGGGAATGGAATGATCACCCCATTGTGACCTGTTGGGTACTTCCTCCAAACAACTGAGATTGGCCGCTGTCACCCACTCTGGCCCTTCTTAGGTTCCTAATGGCTTCTCCCAGACCAGAAGCCCATGGGACCCCTCCAATGCAGGCTCTCAGTTCCCTCTAGCCATCACACTCCAAGCTCACTAGCCAATCAGGCAGTTCTCATTCCAGACTCAATATGAAGCAGTGACCATTAGGGAGAATGCTTTTGTGTGTTTCCTGGAGAACAAAAGGAGCTAGAAGAAGCCGTAAGCCTCTACAAGGTAAAGGAATCTTTGTTCCTTGCTCCAGAGGCTGGAGCTCGACAAACAGCGGTGATATGGGGCCATGTGTCTATGTTACCCCACTGAGGTCAAGGCCATGACAAAGGGCCAGGCAGGCACTCCCATGGCTGGGTTGTGAGGTTTCCCAGAACCTGGTCTGACAATGGAATTCCTGGGCATTGACGTGTCACAGGCTCAGGAAACGCAGGGGCGAGGGCTGGACACAATCAGCCTTAATGTCAAGGGCTGGCTCTGCTCTGAACTCCAGCCAGGGCCAAAGCACACAGGCATGGGGCCTTGCCACGCTAAGCCTGGGATGGAGATGGGACAGGGGAGGCTGACGTCCATAGCAAACAGGTGCAGCAGAGGGACAGGCAGAAGGGTAGGGGAGTTCTAATACAGGCAGAAAACAGAGGTACCACAGATATAGTGGCAGATAGATAGTACAGGCAGAGACAGGCACTTGTAGAGGCTATAGAGCAAAGAAACAGGGAGAGTCACAGTCGGGTGAATGCTAATACAGGCAGAAAATTTAGCAAGGCAGAGAAAATTTAGTATGAGGCAGGGAAGCAGTGGTACAGACAGAAAACAGGTATGGAACACAGGTACAAGCAGCAAACAACAGTCAAAGGCAGAGCTACAGGTGAAGAAGTAGAAATGCCAGGCAGGGAGGGAATTCCAGGCCGAGGTAGAAAAGACTGGTACAGCTGGAGACAGTGGCAGAGGCACAGATACAGGCAGAGTCAGGAGTGAAGAAACAAACAGAGGAAGAAAGTACAGGCAGAAAATGCAGTCACAAGCAGACAGTGAGGTACAGGCAAACTGGCAATGGGTAGAGTCCCACCCCTCGCCCTGCACATATTGCACAGCACAGCACTGCAGTTCCTGGCTTTCTTGGCTACCTTCCCCCTCTCTGTTGAGATCTCGCTCCCCACAACCACCACAGCTTCTGACCTGAGTGATCACAGCTCTCTGGCCTGTTTTAGCTCCACCACCCACTGCTGGAGCAGGCAGAGTTGAGCAGTTGCAAACCTCTCCCTCATGCCCCTTGATGGGGAAAGCACAACCAGCAGTGACTAGGCAATGCCCCCCACCCCCGCTAGTGCAACAGTGCCCGCTGCTGGGGAGGGCAGAGCTGAGCACCTATTACTTTCTGCCCCTCACACGGCAACAGCGCCCTCCGCTGGGAGCAAGTAGAGAGATGAGAGGTAGCAGGGGAGCTGCAGCCATTTAAGGCCAGGCAGAAGCAGCATCCTTATCTCCTGCAGCATCCCCCACCTCTCTCAGCTGCCACCTTGTCTGGGGTCCCCTCTTGGTGGCAGCAGAGCTTGGGGGCGGAGCTCTGTTCTGGGGGTGGGAGAATCTGTATCTAGGATCCTTCCCACCCCCACACTCAGGGTGTGGGCTCCTCCTTGCACCGAAAGCAGAAGTCTCGGGGGCGCTGAGCTGGTATATTTCTGCAGCTAGAGCTGCGCTGCTGGAGATGCTATCGGGTGCAAAGGCTCTTGTGGTGGGGGGGGAAGGGAGGGCTGTGGTTTCACTCTCCCCACCCCCTTCCCTCGTGTGTCCCCCAGCTGCACTGAAGTCTCTGCTCCGCTTTTACACAGCTCACTGTCCGTGCAGAGGCTGATGGGCCATGGGAACATGAAGAGACAAAAGGGGGAGACTAGGGTTTTTTGGGGGGTGGGGATGAGGGACACGGGGCACAGCACACTCTTCCCTAGAATGGCTGGGCATGTGATTACCAAGTAGGGGGGGCATGAGACAGACGTGTGCCATATGCCACAAGACCCAAGATCCTGACCCTCACGCTACCACCAAACCAAGACACTCCCATGAAGCTCTGGGCCCCTCGCGCACCCCCAGCCCCCACGAGTCACTGGGACAAGAAAGAGCAACAGACCCAGCCACTCCAGATTCAATCACAACAACATTATTGTACCATCAGCAAAACTAGGGCAGGCTCTCATTTAACACATCGTCTGTGATCGTGCACCAGAGCTGGAAACTGGGAGGCACAGAGCCCAGGTTGGCCCAGAGCAGGACAGAATGAGACTGGGACAGAGGCACTTCCCTGTTCCCCCAAGTGAGGAGAACGGCCTTGCCCCCTGACCCATCATTTGAATATGGGAGAGGCAGAGGGGGACAATCCCTCAACCCCACCCCAACTTTCCTCCCTCCCCCATTTTTATGACCCTCTCCTAAAACTCTCGGGGATCAGACAAGGGATCCCATCCAAAAGCAACCTGGAAAACTGTCTTGAGTCTCAGGGATGGAGAGAAAGACACCTTCATGCGACAGAGCAGCCAGCCACTGAATCAGGGACAGACACAGATGAACAGGGACCACAAATCCCCCAACCCTTCCTGACTGCACCCTGGATGGGTCACACCCAGCTCTGCAGGAGACCAGGGTGCTCAGTCTCTTACACTTTGCCAACAATGGGAGAGAGATGTTCAGCCCATCAAGACTCATTGAACTGGGCAGTGCTCCATGCTGCCTGAATTCCTTCTCCAGTGGAAGCGTGGCTGCATGGTGAATATTGCCTGCACTGGGCAAGGCCAAAGTGGCATGGAGCACATTCGCAACAGGGAGTCTGGGCAGACATGGTGTGCAGTGAAGCAGAGGCAGAGCTAGGTTAGCATGGGCCCTTGTTCAGAAGATGGAATGGGCCCGCCCTTAGCAAGTCCTCAGTGAGTGCTCATCACCCATTGGCCTATGCACACATTTCACATAGGTTTGTGAGCCCCAGCGGAGCTACACCCTCTGCGTCTATATAACTATACCCTTGCAGACTAACAACCCTCTTGTGCCTCATCCCCAGAGGAAGTGTGAGTCGGTTACAGCCCATTGGTGAAGCCTGGCTCATTCTGTGGCTGGGGACGCCTGCCTGGTTCTGGAGGGGGGGTGGCCAGGATAGCAGCTATCATACTAACATGGTGCTGCCCAGACACTGCGCGTAGGGAATCCCTTCCCTGTAGTGGCAAGCCATTTGTGTATCATGTGACACCATGCACGAGGGAGGTGCTGTGCGTGGCAACAGTTAGGAAATAAATGCAGCCATGCATGTGTGACATGTGACACACGGATCCCTAGAGATGCCGCACAAACACTGGCTGGACACAGCAGATGTTTTTAGACAGACGCAGAGGCAGCCCACCCCTGGAGCTGCTCCGGAGGTGCGCCCACCCGCTTCCAGCCTCACCTGGGTCTGCCTTAGACGGACTCAGCAAGTTCCCCTGGCTGCAGTCCGCCTGTGCAGCGCCCCCCATAGAGTTGTGTGGGTCATCACCCGATGCTCTAGGCTGGCACCTGCAACTCTATGGTGTTGCCGGGGCAGCGACTGGTCAGGAGTGGAGCTGCAGCACGGGTCCGCCAAGCAGGCAGACAGCAGCTCTAATCTGGGCTGGTGGTACCCCACGTTTAGCCAGCCCACTCCACTGGTGGCGCTCTGGGATGTTCTGGAGCACTGCCAGCAGGGCTGCCCTGTGCCTGCTCCACTTCAACATCTGGCAGGCTGCCTTCAGACGGACTTGCCAGTCCAGGGGTGGAGCGCGCTGGTGCTGCCTCCCCCGGAGCTGCCGTCCATATATTTACACCCTGTGTACCATGATCTATGCAACCCCCAGCCTCAGTAAAACACACAAGCTACTAGGACACACACGAGAGTCTAGGGAGGTGCACTTGGCCAATGTAAAAGGGACCAAACCAGGGCATCTTTGGTTCTTCCTGCACAAGTCTCTATTGGATGAGCTAAAATGCTTGAGTCCTTTACGTCAGACGTGTAGTCTCTGTGTGGCCTAAGCTAGCGTGGCCAGATGTTGAAAACCTCAAAGTGAGGCACACCCACTGCCCCCATGAATTTGCATAACTGTGCATGTTAATTTAAAGTATACATATTTAAAGTAAGCCATTGACTAACACTGAAGCTAGGCTGGGGGCAGGGGGACAGGTGTGGTGTGTTTTTTAGGATTATTTATTTATTTATTGAAAAGAAAAAAACAAACATGAATTCAGTCCCACACCAATCATGTACACTGCACTTCTTATTTCCTTTTCAAAGCTTTATCACCTCACTTGCAATAGCAACTGCTTTTTTTCCCTACATGCTGGCCACCTTCAGGGCTTCTCTTTCGCACGGCTTCCCCATCTTTTCCATGGATACCAATGCCTGATAACCCAGTCCTGTGTGGATTCTCTGTCAGCCTAATGCCCACTAGACCAGTTCTGTATGGATTCTCTGATCTTTTCCCCTCTTCCTTAAAAGCTATGACAAATAGTGTGAAAATTAAAAACACCTGAAGCAGCGGCAGTTGCCGCCCCTTGAAATTTTTTGTCATTAACAGGTGATTTTAAAAAGAAGCCCATTAAAAGAGTTGAAGAGGGGCAGAAACTACACTCCCCTGACCCTCAGAAACCATGCTGCTGGGTTCAATTAATGTAAATAATTCCACATCCAGAGAATGCAAACTGCTGTTACAATACAATTATGGCCCTTACAGTTCAGTCAATGCAAAAATGCTCTCCATCAAAATGAGGCCCACCCTTTCTAATTTGCATAAATGTATATGTGCTGATGTGTAAATGTATGCAAACTTAAAATAGCTTATTCCCTATGTCTGAGGCTGGGCTGAAAACATAGATTTTTAATAAAGTATACTTTTGAAACGTAATCCATCACACCTATATTTATTTATTTATTTATTTCAAAATATTTTATCCCTCACCCTTCTGCACAATAGCATCTTGGGGCAGCATACAGCAATCGTTACAATAAGATCAACAATAAAAATACCAGCTAAAATTTTTAAACACCCTCACGCATAAATCTCACTTGAACTAACCTTTGGATTTCCTTTGCAAAGCTCTGCCACTTCAATTATAGAAGCAAATGCAGCTGCTGTTTTTAATTCAGCCCTTAGAGAAGCACTTTGCATACTGCTCACTAGTTAAACAGCTCTTTGTTGAACCTGTGCTTCAGCACTGACAGTGTGGCTCAAAAGCTAAGCTTTGGGGTAACTGTGCTACCAGTTCTGGGTCTAATTCCTTACTGTGTGCCTGTCTCTTCTCTCTGTCAGCTAATTTCGGACACGAGGGAGCAGCTTCTACTTCCTTAGTTGGAAGGGAAAAGAGTGAGGTTTTGCGGAAGCCCAGGGAGTGGAAGTGAGATTCCAACTTGCCACCACCTGTGCCCGACAGCTACACTAACACTCTGTGGGGTTACAAAAAATCTTCACCAACTTTCCCTTCCTCCCCAGCTTGGAGGATAGCAGGACCAAGGCGGGACTGGCCCGCCAAAAGCAGGATATTAGCCTAACCACAGCAGCTGGAGGCACATAACCCAACTCTCCTGGGGGTTACACAGTGGGTGAGTGTGAATGCATTGTAGCTCTTGCCACCAAAACACCATGGAGGTAGAAAGAAGCGTGCCACAGACACCAGATCTCCCAACGTTCCAAGTAAATAAAGAGGAACAGATGCTGTCCTGCTTCTCATTCCACTTAGTTTCTTGTCACTCCATCAGCCAGTGGCGGTGGGCCGCCTAGGGTGGGAGGGGAAATGCCCCTCCTATGACTCCCCCGGCTGGCTGGCCCCGAGTCCAAAAGAAAAGAAAAAAGGAAGGGAAAGTGGCAGCGCGCGCCGCGGTGAATATTTGGAGCCACCTTGAAGAACCTGGTTTAGAGCAGCAACCTTCTCTGAAGGTTGCTGATCTAAACCAGGTTCTTCGAGGTGGCTCCGAACATTCTCACCGGTTGTGTGCATGCGCACGCACACAACCAGTGACTCACACACTCCACACCCCCGGAAAGGCTTCCTAAGGAAATCTTTCAGGGACAAAAGGGAGGCGTTTCTCCCTTTATGCGGAATGGCCGGCTAGAAGCACCGTCCATTCCGCATAAAGGGACCCTGCGGGGCACTGTTCCATTGCAGGGGTCGGGCAGGGGGAACGTTCATACCAGGGCGCTGCATACAGGCGCCCTGGTATGAACTGTCCAACTCCCGCCTGTGCGGGGGGGGGCTGGGAGCTCCTGCCGCACGCGCAGC